>CAJHQQ010004097.1:0-32969 GCA_905132885.1 Moricandia moricandioides
CATCAAGAATAATAAAGGACCAAGCTTGCATTGGGACAGTGAGTTCCTTGAGTCTTCTTTGATCTGGTTTAGGATGCAAGTGTGAATTCCACAGCTTGCCAATGGCTTGTGGCGGCTGCATCTTCAGGATTGCTTCTTCATTACCCCTCCTCAAGCTTGATCCAGAGAATATAGGGAAGGACCAAGCTTGGAAGTGAGCAAGACTGAGCTAGGACCAGGAGCGCATCACCCCAACAGCTGCGCTTAAGTCAACCAGTTCCTCCTCCCTTGATCTCCTCTACACTGCCTAGAACAACTCTTCCTTATGTGTCTCTTGGACCAGGAGCTCAACACCCAAACAGGCTGCGCTTAATTCAACTGGTTATACACACAAGGTATGAGAAGATCCAGCCTGGTGGATGGTTGGTCAACTTCTGGTCTGCCTCTTCATCAATCCTCCTTGAGGTATCTTCAAAGGACAGCCATGTTCTGGCTCAACCAAGACTTATTACCATCTGACCTCTTCTCCAACAATCTCTCCATGGTCAGGAATATACATCATGTGTAGGATCTGAATCAAACAGTAATATACATCATGTGTAGGCTCTGAACACATGGGCAAAGCCTTCTTCTTTGTCTCGGATTGGTGATAGACAGCTAGCACCTCTTGTGTACCTGAAACATCACTCAACCTCCAGCAAGAATTAGACCACACATTAGGATCAGAACTTGATAACTCACCAAGTCTGATCCATAATTATTAACAAGATGCACTGGACTGAATCTGAACAACTCATTTAGTTCAAATCCAAGCAAACCAATTCACTAAATGCTCAAGCATGATAACTCATCAATTACAAGGCATCTAGGCTCATTTTATCACACATATGACAGTAACAGAATGCAATTACAATTTATGATAGTAGCTTAGACTAGACAACTCATCTATTTAATCTACACAACCATGAATGCATCACATGACCAGGAAACTCTCCTAGACCTTTAGCAATGCAACAAGACACAAACTGAGACTAAGCAACTCACTTAGGCCAGACACAATACAAACAATAGAACTAAGGCAATAACTAGACAAAACATTGCTAGTAATCTCCTAGAACAGTGCATACACAATGTTTAAGTATCATGGAACAGAAACAAGTTTTAAAAACTCTAGTAACATTAAACTATCCCTAAGATACTAAACACATACTCAACACAACCAGAAACAATTTAAACAATTAAACAAGCTCTTATTAGAGTTCAGGAGGTTAACTTACAGCCAAGGAACCTGAGCTAGTTCCTTGAACCTCTATGGCTGTGAATCACTTGAATTTGGAGTGTTTGAGGTGTGAATTGACTGTCCAACACCTCCTCTTCTTGATTATCTCCTTCTGGTCAAGGAGACACTTCAAACCCCTCCTGTCCTCTTGCTGGTCGTGGGTTTTGTTGGTCAGAAACAGAGCATCAGCATGGCTGACCAGAGAATGATTAGAACAGCCTAGCTTTGATGCTCCTATAGTGACCTTTCTCCAAGAATTGTTTCTTCCATGGATTATCTTCAGCATTTTGGACCAAATGAGGTTGTTTGGTTTCTTCTTTGGACTCCTTGAAGTTTCTGAAGTCACCATTCCATTAGGGGTCTCCATCTTAGAGAGTTTGGACCAGTGGACAATAGAATGTACCAACTGGTGTACAAGAATCAGAACTTGAATCTGGACTTTGATGAAGCTTGCTGGACTGAGCTGAAGCTTTCTTGAGTTCCAAAGATTAAAGACTTCCTTTATCTTGAGTTCTGGTGAGATTTTTCCCTCCTGGAAAACCTTTGGACCAGAGGATACAAGGATGGAACAAAACAGAGTTTGAAAGAGATGATCGAACAGAAACAGATTTGCGGAAGCTTTATAGGTTTTCAGGAGCTTGAGAGCTCGATACCATGTAAGAATAGATAGATTTATGTGTGAGGAAGTTGTAAGACAAGAGTATGGTCAATTTAGATGAAGAAGAATATAAGAAACCAGAGAGAATGGAGGAGAATCCGATGGAGAGTATAAGCAGAATGAAAGTGTTCTTGAGAGTGTTCTTGAGAGTATAAGAGATTCAGAGTGATTTTTGTGAGAGAGAAAGTAACCAGAGAATAATGGAGACTTAGAACAGAGAATAATGAAGAAAAGAGGACTCCTCTCTCTTGCTTAATTTTGTGGTCAAGAGGGAGGCTTTATAGCCAAACACAACAAGTTGCCCTAGAGAATTAAAGACAGAGAAGAGAGAGAGAGAGGAAAACAATAGCACACTGGTCCAAAGACTGCATTCTGACACAACAACTCTTTTGGCAGTAGATCTGGATTTGAATTCAAACTTGACTATGACAGCTGGTTAATTCAACCCCACTGGTCTCCCCATGCTTCTTTAGGTTAAGTTAGGCAACTCCAGACCTCTGCCATACCTTATAAGTTTTATAAGATTGCTTTATAAGATCACTCGTTAAGTCTTGTACGGACAGATTCAAACTTACTCTGGATGCTTTATCTTTGACGCTTGGTCTCTTCACCAGCATTATTTATCTTCATTCTAACACGGAATAGAGTACACACCAAGGTAACTTCTTTTAAGCTCATAATGCATCTCTTTCTCTTCTATCTCTATGGCTTCATGTCAATACATGTGTTTATGTCAATATGCACAAGCGATCTTCACTCTCAACTAATGCTTCTTCCTTCTTCATTCCAACACCAATGATATTGATTCAACTCCAGGGTTATTCTACACTGATTAATGAGTCCAAATCAATCTTCTTACATCGTGATTCATTCTGGTTTGATTAGAATAAAGAAGAAATTGCCAAATCTCCAAACAGGGCAAACTAGAGTCACTTCGGTTAAAAGTGGGATAACTTCTTCATCATAACTCCTATGATCTTGCTTCAACTTCAGGGTGGTTCTACACTGATTTATGAGTCCAGATCAAGCTTATTACTTCGTGATTCATTCTGGTTTTATTAATATCAAGAAGAAATTGCCAAATCTCCAAACAGGCTAAACCGGAATCACTTCGGTTAAAAGTGGCATAACTTCTTCATCATAACTCTAATGATATTGATTCAACTCCAGGGTGATTCTACACTGATTAATGAGTCCAAATCAAGCTTCTTACATCGTTATTCATTCTGTTTTTATTAGTATCAAGAATAAATTGCCAAATCCCCAAACAGGGCAAACTGGAATCACTTCGGTTAAAAGTTGGATAACTTCTTCATCATACGTCCAATGATATTGATTCAACTTCAGGATGATTCTACACTGATTTTTGAGTCGAAATCAAGATTCTTACATCTTGATTTATTCTGGTTTGATTAGAATCAAGAAGAAATTGCCAAATCTCCAAACAGGATAAACTGGAATCACTTCGGTTAAAAGTGGGATAACTTCTTCATCATAACCCTATGATCTTGCTGCAACTTCAAGGTGGTTCCACACTTATTTATGAGTCCAAATCAAGCTTCTAACATCGTGATTCATTCTGGTTTTATTAGTATCAAGAAGAAATTGCCAAATCTCCAAATAGGGCAAACTGGAATAAGATCGGTTAAAAGTGGGATAACTTCTTCATCATAACTCCAATGATATTGATTCAACTTCAGGATGATTCTATACTGATTTATGAGTCCATTTAAAGCTTCTTACATCTTGATTCATTCTTTTTTTATTAGAATCAAGAAGAAATTGCCAAATCTCCAAACAGGGTAAACTGGAGTCACTTCGGTTAAAAGTGGGATAACTTCTTCATCAGAACTCCTATGATCTTGCTTTAACTTCAGGGTTATTCTACACTGATTAATGAGTCCAAATAAGGCTTCTTACATCTTGATTCATTCTGGTTTTATTAGTATAAAGAATAAATTACCAAATCTCCAAACAGGAAAAACTGGAATCACTTCGGTTAAAAGTGGGATAACGTCTTTATCATAAGTCCAATGATATTGATTCAACTTCAGGATGATTCTACACTGATTTATGAGTCCAAATCAATATTCTTACATCTTGATTCATTCTAGTTTGATTAGAATCAAGAAGAAATTGCCAAATCTTCAAACATGGTAAACTAGAGTCACTTCGGTTAAAAGTAGGATAACTTCTTCATCATAACTCTTATGATCTTGCTTCAACTTCAGGGTGGTTCTACAATTATTTATGAGACCAAATCAAGCATTTTACATCTTGATTCATTCTGGTTTGATTAGAATCAAGAAGAAATTGTCAAATCTCCAAACAGGGTAAACTGGAGTCACTTCGGTTAAAAGTGGGATAACTTCTTCATCGTAACTCCTATGATCTTGATTCAAATTCAGGGTGATTCTAAACTGATTTATCAGTCCAAATAAATCTTCTTACATCGTGATTCATTCTGGTTTTATTTGTATCAATAAGAAATTGTCATATCTCCAAACATGGTAAACTGGAATCACATCGGTTAAAAGTGGGATAAATTCTTCATCATAACTCCGATGATCTTGATTCAACTTCAGGGTGGTTCTAAACAGATTTATGAGTCAAAATCAAGCTTCTTACATCGTGATTCATTCTGGTTTTATTAGTATCAAGAATAAATTGCCAAATCTCCTAACAGGGCAAACTGGAATCACTTCGGTTAAAAGTGGGATAACTTCTTGATCATAAGTCCAATGATATTGATTTAACTTCAGGATGATTCTACACATATTTATGAGTCCAAATCAAGATTCTTACATCTTTATTCATTCTGGTTTGATTAGAATCAAGAAGATATTGCCAAATCTCCAAACAGGATAAACTGGAATCACTTCGGTTAAAAGTGGAATAACTTCTTCATCATAACTCTAATGATATTGATTCAACATAGGGTGATTATCCACTGATTTGTGAGTCCAAATAAATCTTCTTAAATCGTGATTCATTCTGGTTTTATTAGTATCAAGAATAAATTGTCAAATCTCCAAACAGGGTAAATTGGAGTCACTTCTGATAAAAGTGGTATAACTTCTTCATCATAACTCCTATGATCTTGATTCAACTTCAGGGTGATTATAAACTGATTTATGAGTCCAAATAAAGCTTCTTACATCGTGGTTCATTCTTGTTTTACTAGTATCAAGAAGAAATTGTAAAATCTTAAAATAGGGCAAACGGGAATCACTTCGGTTAAAAGTGAGATAACTTCTTCATCATAACTCCAATGATATTGATTCAACTTCAGGATGATTCTCCACTGAATTATGAGTACAAATAGAGCTTCTTACATCTTGATTCATTCTGGTTTGATTAGAACCAAGAAGAAATTGCCAAATCTCCAAACAGGGTAAACTGGAATCACTTAGGTTAAAAGTGGGATAACTTCTTCATCATAACTCCTATGATCTTGATTCAACTTCAGGGTGATTCTAAACTTATTTATGAGTCCAAATCAAGATTCTTATATCGTGATACATTCTGGTTTTATTTCTATAAAGAAGAAATTGCCAAATCTCCAAACAGGGTAAACTGGAATCACTTCGGTTAAAAGTGGGATAACTTCTTCATCATAACTCCAATGATATTGATTCAACTCCAGGGCAATTCTACACTGATTAATGATCCCAAATCAAGCTTCTTACATCGTGATTCATTCTGGTTTGATTAGTATCAAGACTAAATTGCAAAATCTCCAAACAGGGTTAATTGGGATCACTTCGGTTAAAAGTGGGATAACTTCTTCATCATAAGTCCAATGATATTGATTCAACTTTAGGATGATTCTAAAATGATTTATGAGTCCAAATCAAGCTTCTTACATCGTGATTCATTCTGGTTTTATTAGTATCAAGAAGAAATTGCCAACTTCCCAAACAGGGCAAACTGGAATCACTTCGGTTAAAAGTGGGATAACTTCTTCATCATAACTCCAATGATATTGATTCAACATCAGGATGATTCTACACTGATTTATGAGTTTAAATAAAGATTCTTACATCTTGATTGATTCTGGTTTGATTAGAATCAAGAAGAAATTGCCAATTCTCCAAACAGGATAAACTGGAATCACTTCGGTTAAAAGTGGAATAACATCTTCATCATAACTCCTATGATATTGATTCAACTTCAGGGTGATTATCCACTGATTTATGAGTCCAAATAAATCTTCTTACATCTCGATTCATTCTGTTTTGATTAGAATCACGAAGAAATTGCCAAATCTCCAAACAGGGTAAACTGAAGTCACTTCGGTTTAAAGTGGGATAACTTCTTCATCATAACTCCTATGATCTTGATTCAACTTCAGGGTGATTCTAATCTTATTTATGAGTCCAAATCAAGCTTCTTACATCGTGGTTCATTCTTGTTTTGTTAGTATCAAGAAGAAATTGCCGAATCTCCAAATAGGACAAACTAGAATCAATTCAGTTAAAAGTGGGATAACTTCTTGATCATACCTCCAATGATATTGATTCAACTTCAGGATGATTCTAAACTGATTTATGAGTCCAAATAAAAATTCTTACACTTTGATTCATTCTGGTTTGATTAGAATCAAGAAGAAATTGCCAAATCTCCAAACAGGGTAAACTGGAATCACTTCGGTTAAAAGTGGAATAACATCTTCATCATAACTCCTATGGTATTTATTCTACTTCAGGGTGATTATCCACTGATTTATGAGTCTAAATAAATCTTCTTACATCTCGATTCATTCTGTTTTGATTAGAATCAAGAAGAAATTTCCAAATCTCCAAACAAGGTAAACTGGATTCACTTCGGTTTAAAGCGGGATAACTTCTTCATCATAAATCCTATGATATTTATTCAAATTCAGGGTGATTATCCACTGATTTATGAGTCCAAATAAAGCTTCTTACATCTTGATTCATTCTGGATTGATTAGAATCAAGAAGAAATTGTGAAATCTTCCAACATAGTAAACTGGAGTCACTTCAGTTAAAAGTGGGATAACTTCTTCACCATAACTCCTATGATCTTGATTCAACTTCAGGGTGATTCTACACTGATTTATGAGTCGAAATCAAGCATCTTACATCGTGATTCATTCTGGTTTTATTAGTATCAATAAGAAATTGCGAACTCTCCAAACAGGGCAAACTGGAATCACTTCGGTTAAAAGTGGGATAACTTCTTCATCATAACTCCAATGATATTGATTCAACTTCAGGATGATTCTCCACTGATTTATGAGTCCAAATAGAGCTTCTTAAATCTTGATTCATTTTTGTTTGATTAGAATCAAGAAGAAATTGCCAAATCTCCAAACAGGGTAAACTAGAATCACTTTGGTTAAAAGTGGGATAACTTCTTCATCATAACTCCTATGATCTTGATTCAACTTCAGGTTGATTCTAAACTGATTTATGAGTCCAAATCAAGCTTCTTGTGTAGCATCCCCAATCCTGACTAAGGATCATGTGACTGACCATGGTTCGAGGAAATGAGCTAAGGATCATTTAGATCAATTTACAAACGCTCCATGGTCAGGATGGATTAAGTTTATGAGGACTTAACCAAACGAGAGGGAAAGAAACGAGTCAAAAGAGCTAGACGAGTGTTTGGGCAGCTAGACCAAGTGTACGGCCAGCTCGACCAGCTAAACCTAGCTCGACCAAGCTCAGCCTAGCTCAACACTACTTAGGTCAGCTCATTCAGCTGAGCTGCCAGGTCACTCAGCTGGACCAGCTGGGGATCAGCTCAACTAAGCTGGACGGAGTGTTCGGGTATTGGGCAGTTGGTCCGGGTTTGGGCCGGTGGTGGGCCGAGGTGGTCCGACCATGGTGGTTAGGGTCTGGTGGACCCTTGGGTAAGGCCATGGGCTAAGCCTGGTGGGTCTGGGTCTCTGTTTGGGCTTGGTATCGACCCAAGAAGGGTCAGTTATGGGCGAAGGGATGCTTGTGGTCAAGGGGTGCAACCTATCGACCAAGTCATGCCCTTTCACCAACAAGTCGTGCCTGTTTGTGGGGCAAGACTTACCCCCTCGTCCCCTATAAATAGGAGGACCCTTGGCACGAAATGAGACATCACAGACAGAAGAAAAATACAGAGAGAAAAGTAGAGAGAGTCGGATTCAATAATCCAATATCGGTATGCATGTGTTAGGCGATATGGAGACTGTTTTGATAGAGATCATGAGGGAAGTTGAGAACGACCTTCTGATTGGTTTTGATTATTGTTATCAACTCTCAAACCATACTCCTGAGTCTGGTAACACACGCAAATCACCAGGGAAGAAGAGAGAGGGCCGGACTTCACTTCCAAAGGATGATATAGCCTTAAAGGGGGAAGTTCGTGGAGAAACTGTTTCGTGGAAGTTCATGGGATGTGATGCACGATCCATGAATGGATCTTATCATTCCTGGAAGTGAATGATAAGACTTGATAAAGGCGTGGCTATTAACATCATGGACGTCCCAAGTAATGAGTGTTATTGGCGAACCATCACCATGGATCATTGATCGGTACGATCGTGGTTGTGGGTTGGGTTTTGGTCCAACTGCATCTGGATCTCTTCCTTCTTCTTTTCAATACTGGTTCTTCTTCTCCTTATCTGTATTTGCGTGATGTATTGTGTGGTTTGGTCACGGAATTGTCTTGGTAAGATCCAAGGTCATGTTCGTGTGGAAGCAACCACAAACCACGGTTCATGGGCGATCAGTCGGATGGTCCGATGGGTCTTAACCATGAAACGGTTTGCCTTTGTTCTGGAAAGGGGAATTCCGTGGGTTCATTGGGCTTGTATGGGCTATTGGGTTATGGCCTTTAGTCGGTCCAAGTGGATTGGACCAAGTCCCAATGGGTCGGTTATGTGTACAGTCCGAATCGTTCCAGAGAATGGGCGGTTAGGCTGAACGGTTGGGAATGACCCAAAGGGTATGAGTGCCAAGAGTCATGAGTCACCAAGGGTTGTGAGTTACCAAAGGGTGCAAGTAACCAAAAGGCATGAGGTGCCAAGGGTTGCGAGTATCAAAGGGTATGAGGACCAAAAGGTGCCATCGACCAAAGGGTGCATGTTCCAAACGGTGCCATTGGATGCAGGTTCTGTCCGGTCTATATGGTTCTGTCCATGACTTGTTAAGTCAGGACATAGGAACGTGCCGTGATCCAAAAGGTACGAACGTGTGGTGATCCAAAAGGTACGAACGTGTCGTGATCCAAGAGGTACGAACGTATTGTGATCCAAGGGATGCAAACGGGTCGGGACCGAAAGGGTGCGAACGGGTTGGGACCGAAAGGGTACGAATGGGTCGGGACCGAAAGGGTACGAACGGTTCGGGTCTGAAAGGGTACGAACGGGTCGGGACCGAAAGGGTACGAACGGTTCGGGTCTGAAAGGGTACGAATGATTCAGGACCGAGGAGGTACGAATTATTCGGGACCGAGGAGGTACGAGTGGATCGTGACCGAGTAGGTGTGATTGTTCAAGTAAAGTTGTATCTGATCTAATCATGGTTTAGAAGGGACGACCTGATCCATAAAGGATGGTTCAAGGTGTCGGATCTAACCTGATTAAAGAATACATCATTAGCTATGAACACGTTAGATCGGTGGTCTCGGATATAGGCCAATGCCGATCAGGCAAGATGAAGACTCATCAGTTCTGAGTCATGTGAGGATGGTTGGATGATTGACTTAGGATATGATGGGCACTCTCAGTCCAGGAAGGGACTTGGTACTATTGCCTATAAGGTGAAACGAGGCTGGATGTTGTATGAGCCGATAAGGGCCAGATACATATCCTTAGCTGATTGAAGACTTCTCGAGGGTTACCTTAGTCTGTG
Source organism: Moricandia moricandioides (assembly GCA_905132885.1). NCBI lineage: Eukaryota > Viridiplantae > Streptophyta > Magnoliopsida > Brassicales > Brassicaceae > Moricandia > Moricandia moricandioides. The sequence goes on from CAJHQQ010004097.1 coordinate 9,770, forward strand.
GGGATGGTTGGTTGAATGACTAAGTCCCCAAAGGGATTTTTCTTATGTATGAATAAGATAAGAAATAAGAAGACACTCAATGAGTCTAATGGTTCATTAGACAAGTAAGTGTAGTTCGGGTCAATGGAGGTCTGATGAGCTACTAAGCTCCGTGGTTGTGGCAAAGGTATGATTTATCACATACGGGTTATATTAGTATCTGGTTAGGATGCTAGTAGAAGGATCGAGGGGAATGGAACCTCAGATCAGTATGGATTGGTTTGGGTTTAGGATCGACCTTTGAGCTAGTTGGTAGTTGATATAACTAACCAAGGCTGAGGCAATTAAACCGGACAAGTATGAGATTGGTCATCGACCAATGGTATCTAGAAAAAATTCCACTGTGCATAATTTGAAAGGATCTAAGCTAGGAATCGACTAAGTTAGTCGTAAGCTAAGGTCTAAAGATAGCCCTCGCTATTAGGCGAAATTATAAATAAGGGCAAAAATCTAGAGGTTCCGTCTGTGTATGGACCGAGCGACGTGAGGCTTCGACCGCGGCCTAGTCGGCCGGGTTTGGGTCTTACAAGTTGGTATCAGAGCCAGGTTGATCCTGTTTAGGACCATGCTCAAAAATGTTGAGTTCAAACCGATATTTTTTCTGAAAACTAAGTTGGTTCTAACAACCTTAGTAGGGTGAGCCAAGAGAGAGTTGAGGTAAGCAGGTTATCACGCTTGAGACGGTGAAGTTCCAAGGTGAAGCGGCTTAGCCAAGATACATTCTCTAAGGGCAAGAGCGTTATACTAGAGGTTTGCCAACGTAGTTACTAAGGAATAATGAATGGTCTTGAAAGGACATGAGGATTGAGGTATATTATAAACACTCTTGCGAATGGTGTCAGCATTCGCAAAAGTGTAACACTTTGGAGAATGGTATGGGACGTTTTCCAAACGTGTGATCAAACCGAGATCCTAATCGTCTAGGTCCTTGTATGATGAGGGTTGAGATATACTATTAACACTCTTGTGAATGGTGTCAGCATTCGCAAAAGTGTGACACTTTGGAGAATGGTATGGGACAATGTGTGATCAAACCGAGATCCTAATCGTCTAGGGACCCTCATGACTGGTGGTGTGGAACCACACATACTTTTCAACACAGGGGCTACACACAGTTTTGTGAGCCCATAGCTGGTTAGAAAGGGTCTGTTCTGTTTAGAATATGGGGATAATTTGAGGTTAGTGAAGACTGCCGGTGGGCAAGTCATGAAATCACTAGGCCTTATGACAAATGTCCCGGTGACGATCAAAGGTAAGAATCTACCTGTGGATCTGATTGTTGTTCGCCTACAGTATCGCGAGGTGATCCTAGGCATGGTCTGGTTGGGAAAGTATCAGGCCACTCTCGATTGCCACAAGGGTTGTGTGCGATTGGAGATTAGACCTCACCGGTTGAGTACCAACGTTTGAGTCCGGCTCTAGTAGAAGTAGTGGTTTCAGTAGTCCGTGTGGAACGGATGCTATGTCAGGGTTGTGAGGCTCTTCTGGCCACAATCACCACTATGGAGTGCGGCAATTCTGTCGATCTAAAAGATCTGTCTGAGGACTCGTTGGTGTTTGAGTTCCCGGATGTGTTCCGTTCGCTACAGGGTGTCCCCCCTGGTAGGTCGGATCCATCCATGATCGAACTAGAACCAAGGACAGCTCCACTGTCCTAGAGTCCGTATCGAATGGCTCCAGCCGAGATGGCCGAGCTAAAGTCGACCACGTCCAAGAAGGGACCATGGTCGCAGTACAACCAAGTCGGAGATTGACCTAGGGTTGGGATTTCAATTTGATCAAGCCATTAGGCGAGGATCAAATTATGACAATGTCCAGTGAGGGACATAAGTCAAGTCTGAGGGCTCGTTGGTGTCTGAGTTCCCGAATGTGTTCCGTTCACTACATGGGTGTCCCCCCTGGTAGGTCGGACCCATTCATGATCGAACTAGAACCAGGGACAGCTCCACTGTCCAAGAGTCCGTATCGAATGGCTCCGGCCAAGATGGCCGAGCTAAATAAGCAATTGGAAGAATTTCTTGACAAGGGATTATACGTCTGAGTAGTTCCCTTGGGATGCACCAGTCCTCTTGTGAAAAAGAAGGATGGTAGCATGTGTCTGTGTATCGAATGTCAAGGGTTGAACATGGTTACTGTGAAGAACAAGTACATGTTGCCTATGATAGACGATTTTTTGAGTATGTGCTACGACTTAGCCATGAATTGCTCGGATCATGGGACTTGTGATTACGTTCAGAATGAACGAGTCAGAGTACATGATCGAGGACAAGATGAGAACCTGAGGAAGGTTTCTCTAAACATGGGATTGAGTACCAAACCGCGAAGGATGGTACAATCCTAGTCTGTGGAAGGATTAGCGTTCCTGATGGTAGAGTACTAAAGGAGGAGATTATGAGAGAATCTCATAAGTCTAAAGATCTCGGTACACCCAAGATGTACGAGAACCTCATAAAGTACTATCATTGGATCCGTATGAAGTTTGATGTGGCCGAATGGTTGGATAAGTATTTCACTTGTCAACTCAGCAAGGCTAAGCATTAGGTTCTGAGTGGGTTGTTACATGACTTGTCTATTCCGGAATGGGAGTGGGACCATACCACGAAAGGTTTTGTGACTGGGTTCCCAACGCCAAGGAATAAGAAAGATGCGATTTGGTTCATGGTGGATCACCTGAACAAATCGGCACACTTTCTAGCCATCAAGTAACCGGAGAGCTTTGATCGGATTGTACCCAAGTACATCGATGAGTTTTCTCCGACTACATGGTGTGCCGGCTAGTATTGTATGAGATAGGGACTCACGTTTTACATCTCATTTCTGAAATGCTTTTCAGAAAGCGCTGGGAACAAGAGTAAACATGAGTATCGCCTATAACCCAGAGACGGATGGACAATTGGAACGTACAATTCGAACGTTGGAAGATATGTTGCAAGTACGTGTCTTAGACTAGGGTGATTCCTGGGAGAGACATCTACCTTTGGTAGAATTTCGTACAGCAACAGCTTCCGTAGGAGTATTGGCATGTTGGCATACGAAGCTCTGTATGGGCGTCCATGTAGGACACCCCTATGCTGGACCCAAGTGGGGGAGCGTAGAATGATTAGACCGGAAATTGTCAAAGAGATAACCGACAAGATCAAGTTTGTTTCTGAACAAACAATTGATTGTAATTCAAGGACGAATCCATCGTAAGTGGGGGAGACTTGTAGCATCCCCAATCCTGACTAAGGATCATGTGACTGACCATGGTTAGAGGAAATGAGCTAAGGATCATTTAGATCAAGTTACAAACGTCCCATGGTCAGGATGAGTTAAGTTTATGAGGACTTAACCAAATGAGAGGGAAAGAAACGAGTCAAAAGAGCTAGACGAGTGTTTGGGCAGCTGGACCAAGTGTACGGCCAGCTCGACCAGCTAAACCTAGCTCGACCAAGCTCAGCCTATATCAACACTACTTAGGTCAGCTCATTCAGCTGAGCTACCATCTCACTCAGCTGGACCAGCTGGGGATCAGCTCAACTAAGCTGGACGGAGTGTTCGGGTATTGAGCAGTTGGTCCGGGTCCGGGCCGGTGGTGGGCCGAGGTGGTCCGACCATGGTGGTTAGGGTCTGGTAGACCCTTGGGTAAGGCCATGGGCTAAGCCTGGTGGGTCTGGGTCTCTGTTTGGGCTTGGTATCGACCCAAGAAGGGTCAGTTATGGGCGAAGGGATGCTTGTGGTCAAGGGGTGCAACCTATCGACCAAGTCATGCCCTTTCACCAACAAGTCGTGCCTGTTAGTGGGGCAAGACTTACCCCCTCGTCCTCTATAAATAGGGGGACCCTGGGCACGAAATGAGACATCACAGACAGAAGAAAAATACAGAGAGAAAAGTAGAGAGAGTCGGATTCAATAATCCAATATCGGTATGCATGTGTTAGGCGATATGGAGACTGTTTTGAGAGAGATCATGAGGGAAGTTGAGAACGACCTTCTGATTGGTTTTGATTATTGTTATCAACTCTCACACCTTCCTCCTGAGTCTGGTAACACACGCAAATCACCAGGGAAGAAGAGAGAGGGCCGGACTTCACTTCCAAAGGATGATATAGCCTTAAAGGGGGAAGTTCGTGGAGAAACTGTTTCGTGGAAGTTCATGGGATGTGATGCACGATCCATGAATGGATCTTATCATTCGTGGAAGTGAATGATAAGACTTGATAAAGGCGTGGCTATTAACATCATGGACGTCCCAAGTAATGAGTGTTATTGGCGAACCATCGCCATGGATCATTGATAGGTACGATCGTGGTTGTGGGTTGGGTTTTGGTCCAACTGCATCTGGATCTCATCCTTCTTATTTTCAATACTGGTTCTTCTTCTCCATATCTGTATTTGCGTGATGTATTGTGTGGTTTGGTCACGGAATTGTCTTGGTAAGATCCAAGGTCATGTTCATGTGGAAGCAACCACAAACCACGGTTCATGGGCGATCAGTCGGATGGTCCGATGGGTCTTAACCATGAAACGGTTTGCCTTTGTTCTGGAAAGGGGAATTACGTGGGTTCATTGGGCTTGTATGGGCTATTGGGTTATGGCCTTTAGTCAGTCCAAGTGGATTGGACCAAGTCCCAATGGGTCGGTTATGTGTACAGTCCGAATCGTTCCAGAGAATGGGTGGTTAGGCTGAACGGCTGGGAATGACCCAAAGGGTATGAGTGCCAAGAGTCATGAGTCACCAAGGGTTGTGAGTTACCAAAGGGTGCAAGTAACCAAAAGGCATGAGGTGCCAAGGGTTGCGAGTATCAAAGGGTACGAGGACCAAAAGGTGCCATCGACCAAAAGGTGCCATCGACCAAAGGGTGCATGTTCCAAACGGTGCCATTGGATGCAGGTTCTGTCCGGTCCATATGGTTCAGTCCATGACTTGTTAAGTCAGGACATACGAACGTGTCGTGATCCAAAAGGTACGAACGTGTCGTGATCCAAGAGGTACGAATGTATTGTGATCCAAGGGATGCAAACGAGTGGGGACCGAAAGGGTGCGAACGGGTCGGGACCGAAAGGGTACAAACGGGTGAGGACCTAAAGGGTACGAACGTTTTGGGTCTGAAAGGGTACGAACGGTTCGGGTCTGAAAGGGTACGAAGGATTCAGGACCGAGGAGGTACGAATGATTCGGGACCGAGGAGGTACGAGTGGATCGTGACCGAGTAGGTGTGATTGTTCAAGTAAAGTTGTATCTGATCTAATCATGGTTTAGAAGGGACGACCTGATCCATAAGGGATGGTTCAAGGTGTCGGATCTAACCTGATTAAAGAATACATCATTAGCTATGAACACGTTAGATCGCTGGTCTCAGATATAGGCCAATGCCGATCAGGCAAGATGAAGACTCATCAGTTCTGAGTCATGTGAGGATGGTTGGATGATTGACTTAGGATATAATGGGCAGTCTCAGTGGAATCACTTCGGTTAAAAGTGGAATAACATCTTCATCATAACTCCTATGATATTGATTCAACTTCAGGATGATTCTACACTGATTTATGAGTCCAAATCAAGATTCTTAAATCTTGATTCATTCTGGTTTGATTAGAATCAAGAAGATATTGCCAAATCTCCAAAAAAGGTAAAGTGGAATCACTTCGGTTAAAAGTGGAATAACATCTTCATCATAACTCCTATGATATTTATTCAACTTTAGGGTGATTATCCACTGATTTATGAGTCCAAATAAAGATTCTTAAATCGTGATTCATTCTGGTTTGATTAGAATCAAGAAGAAATTGCCAAATCTCCAAACAAGGTAAAATGGAATCACTTCGGTTAAAAGTGGAATAATATCTTCATCATAACTCCTATGATATTTATTCAACTTCAGGGTGATTATCCACTGATTTATGAGTCCAAATAAAGCTTCTTACATCTTGATTCATTCTGGTTTGATTAGAATCAAGAAGAAATTGCCAAATCTCCAAACAAGGTAAATTGGAGTCACTTCGGTTAAAAGTGGGATAACTTCTTCATCATAACTCCTATGATCTTCATTCAACTTCAGGGTGATTATAAACTGATTTATGAGTCCAAAGAAATCTTCTTACATCTTGATTCATTCTGGTTTAATTAGAATCAAGAAGAAATTGCCAAATCTCCAAACATGGTAAACTGGAGTCACTTCGGTTAATAGTGGGATAACTTCTACACCATAACTCCTATAATCTTGATTCAACTTCAGGGTGATTCTACACTGATTTATGAGTCGAAATCAAGCATCTTACATCGTGATTAATTCTGTTTTTATTAGTATCAAGAAGAAATTGACAACTCTCCAAACAGGGCAAACTGGAATCACTTCGGTTAAAAGTGGGATAACTTCTTCATCATAACTCCAATGATATTGATTCAACTTCAGGATGATTTTCAACTGATTTATGAGTCCAAATAGAGCTACTTACATCTTGATTTATTCTGGTTTGATTAGAACCAAAAAGAAATTGCTAAATCTCCAAACAGGGTAAACTAGAGTCACTTCGGTTAAAAGTGGGATAACTTCTTCATCATAACTCCTATGATCTTGATTCAACATCAGCGTGATTATAAACTGATTTATGATTCCAAACCAATCTTCTTACATCGTGGTTTATTCTTGTTTTATTAGTGTCAAGAAGAAATTGCCAAATCTCCAAATAGGGCAAACTAGAATCACTTTGGTTAAAAGTGGGATAACTTCTTCATCATAACTCCAATGTTATTGATTCAACTTCAGGATGATTCTAAACTGATATATGAGTCAAAATAGAGCTTCTTACATCTTTATTCATTCTGGTTTGATTAGAACCAAGAAGAAATTGCCAAATCTCCAAACAGGGTAAACTGGAATCACTTCGGTTAAAAGTGGGATAACTTCTTCATCATAACTCCTATGATCTTGATTCAACTTCAGGGTGATTTTAAACTGATTTATGAGTCCAAATAAAGATTCTTACGTCGTGATTCATTCTGGTTTGATTAGAACCAAGAAGAAATTGCCAAATCTCTAAACAGGGTAAACTGGAATCACTTCGGATAAAAGTGTAATAACATCTTCATCATAACTCCTATGATATTGATTCAACTTCAGGGTTATTATCCACTGATTTATGAGTCCAAATAAATCTTCTTACATCTTGATTCATTCTGTTTTGATTAGAATCATGAAGAAATTGCCAAATCTCCAAACAGGGTAAACTGGAGTCACTTCGGTTAAAAGTGGGATAACTTCTTCATCATAACTCCTATGATCTTGATTCAACTTCCGGGTGATTCTAAACTGATTTATGAGTCCAAATAAAGCTTCTTACATCGTGGTTCATTCTTTTTTTATTAGTATCAAGAAGAAATTGTCAAATCTCCAAATAGGGCAAACTGGAATCAATTCGGTTAAAAGTGGGATAACTTCTTGATTATAACTCCAATGATATTGATTCAACTTCAGGATGATTCTCCACTGATTTATGAGTCCAAATAAAGCTTCTTACATCTTGATTCACTCTGGTTTGATTAGAATTAAGAATATATTGCCAAATCTCCAAACAGGGTAAACTGGAATCACTTTGGTTAAAATTGGGATAACTTCTTCATCATAACTCCGATGATCTTGATTCAACTTCAGGGTGATTCTAAGCTGATTTATGAGTCGAAATCAAGCTTCTTACATCGTGATTCATTCTGGTTTTATTAGTATCAAGAATAAATTGTCAAATCTCCAAACAGGGCAAACTGGAATCACTTCGGTTAAAAGTGGGATAACTTTTTCATCATAAGTCCAATGGTATTGAATCAACTTCAGGATGATTCTACACTGATTTATGAGTACAAATAAAGATTCTTACACCTTGATTCATTCTGGTTTGATTAGAATCAAGAAGAAATTGCCAAATCTCCAAACAAGGTAAACTGGAATCACTTCGGGTAAAATTGGAATAACATCTTCATCATAAATCTTATGATATTGATTCAACTTCAGGGTTATTATCCACTGATTTATGGGTCCAAATAAATCTTCTTACATCTTGATTCATTCTTTTTTTATTAGAATCAAGAAGAAATTTCTAAATCTCCAAACAGGGTAAACTGGAGTCACTTCGGTTAAAATTGGGATAACTTCTTCATCATAACTCCTATGATCTTGATTCAACTTCAGGGTGATTCTAAACTTATTTATGAGTCCAAATCAAGCTTCTTACATCTTGATTCATTCTGGTTTTATTAGTATCAAGAATAAATTGCCAAATCTCCAAACAGGGCAAACTAGAATCACTTCGGTTAAAAGTGGGATAACTTCTTCATCATAACTCCTATGATATTGATTCAACTTCAGGATGATTCTCCACTGATTTATGAGTTCAAATAGAGCTTATTACATCTTAATTCATTCTAGTTTGATTAGAATCAAGAAGAAATTGCCAAATCTCCAAACAGGGTAAACTGGAGTCACTTCGGTTAAAAGTGGGATAACTTCTTCATCATAACTCCTATGATCTTGATTCTACTTCAGGGCGATTATAAACTGATTTATGAGTCCAAATCAAGCTTCTTACATCGTGGTTCATTCTTGTTTTATTAGTATCAAGAAGAAATTGCCAAATCTCCAAACAGGGTAAACTGGAGTCGCTTCGGTTAAAATTGGGATAACTTCTTCATCATAACTCCTATGATCTTGATTCAACTTCAGGGTGATTCTAAGCTTATTTATGAGTCCAAATCAAGCTTCTTACATCGTGATTCATTCTGGTTTTATTAGTATCAAGAATAAAATGCCAAATCTCCAAACAGGACAAACTAGAATCACTTCGGTTAAAAGTGGAATAACATCTTCATCATAACTCCTATGATATTGATTCAACTTGAGGATGATCCTACACTCATTTATGAGCCCAAATCAAGATTCTTAAATCTTGATTCATTCTGGTTTGATTAGAATCAAGAAGAAATTGCCAAATCTCCAAACAAGGTAAAATGGAATCACTTCGGTTAAAAGTGGAATAACATCTTCATCATAACTCCTATGATATTTATTCAACTTCAGGGTGATTATACACTGATTTATGAGTCCAAATAAAGCTTCTTACATCTTGATTCATTCTGGTTTGATTAGAATCAAGAATAAATTGCCAAATCTCCAAACATAGTAAACTGGAGTCACTTCGGTTAAAAGTGGGATAACTTCTTCACCATAACTCCTATGATCTTGATTCAACTTCAGGGTGATTCTACACTGATTTATGGTTCGAAATCAAGCATCTTGCATTTTAATTCATTCTGTTTTTATAAGTATCAAGAAGAAATAGCCAAATCTCCAAACAGGGCAAACTGGAATCACTTCGGTTAAAAGTGGGATAACTTCTTCATCATAACTCCTATGATATTGATTCAACTTCAGGATAATTTTCCACTGATTTATGAGTCCAAATATAGCTTCTTACATCTTGATTCATTCTGGTTTGATTAGAACCAAGAAGAAATTGCCAAATCTCCAAACAGGGTCAACGAGAGTCACTTCGGTTAAAAGTGGGATAACTTCTTCATCATAACTCCTATGATCTTGATTCAACTTCAGGGTAATTCTAAGCTGATTTATGAGTCCAAATCAAGCTTCTTACATCGTGATTCATTCTGGTTTTATTAGTATCAAGAATAAATTGCCAAATCTCCAAACAGGGGAAACTGGAATCACTTCGGTTAAAAGTGGGATAACTTTTTCATCATAAGTTCAATGGTATTGAATCAACTTCAGGATGATTCTACACTTATTTATGAGTCCAAATAAAGATTCTTACATCTTGATTCATTCTGGTTTGATTCGAATCAAGAATAAATTGTCAAATCTCCAAACAAGGTAAACTGGAATCACTTCGGGTAAAAGTGGAATAACATGTTCATCATAACTCCTATGATATTGATTCAACTTCAGGGTTATTATCCACTGATTTATGGGTCCAAATAAATCTTCTTACATCTTGATTCATTCTGGTTTATTAGAATCAAGAAGAAATTGCCAAATCTCCAAACAGGGTAAACTGGAGTCACTTCGGTTAAAATTGAGATAACTTCTTCATCATAACTCCTAAGATCTTGATTCAACTTCAGGGTGATTCTAAACTTATTTATGAGTCCAAATCAAGCTTCTTACATCGTGGTTCATTCTTTTTTTATTAGTATCAAGAAGAAATTGCCAAATCTCCAAATAGGGCAAACTAGAATCACTTTGGTTAAAAGTGGGATAACTTCTTCATCATAACTCCTATGATCTTGATTCAACTTCAGGGTGATTCTAAGCTGATTTATGATTTCAAATAAAGCTTCCTACATCGTGATTCATTCTGGTTTTATTAGTATCAAGAATAAATTGCCAAATCTCCAAACAGGGCAAACTAGAATCACTTCGGTTAAAAGTGGGATAACTTCTTCATCATAACTCCTATGATATTGATTCAACTTCAGGATGATTCTCCACTGATTTATGAGTTCAAATAGAGCTTATTACATCTTAATTCATTCTAGTTTGATTAGAATCAAGAAGAAATTGCCAAATCTCCAAACAGGGTAAACTGGAGTCACTTCGGTTAAAAGTGGGATAACTTCTTCATCATAACTCCTATGATCTTGATTCAACTTCAGGGCGATTATAAACTGATTTATGAGTCCAAATCAAGCTTCTTACATCGTGGTTCATTCTTGTTTTATTAGTATCAAGAAGAAATTGCCAAATCTCCAAACAGGGTAAACTGGAGTCGCTTCGGTTAAAATTGGGATAACTTCTTCATCATAACTCCTATGATCTTGATTCAACTTCAGGGTGATTCTAAGCTTATTTATGAGTCCAAATCAAGCTTCTTACATCGTGATTCATTCTGGTTTTATTAGTATCAAGAATAAAATGCCAAATCTCCAAACAGGACAAACTAGAATCACTTCGGTTAAAAGTGGAATAACATCTTCATCATAACTCCTATGATATTGATTCAACTTGAGGATGATCCTACACTCATTTATGAGCCCAAATCAAGATTCTTAAATCTTGATTCATTCTGGTTTGATTAGAATCAAGAAGAAATTGCCAAATCTCCAAACAAGGTAAAATGGAATCACTTCGGTTAAAAGTGGAATAACATCTTCATCATAACTCCTATGATATTTATTCAACTTCAGGGTGATTATACACTGATTTATGAGTCCAAATAAAGCTTCTTACATCTTGATTCATTCTGGTTTGATTAGAATCAAGAATAAATTGCCAAATCTCCAAACATAGTAAACTGGAGTCACTTCGGTTAAAAGTGGGATAACTTCTTCACCATAACTCCTATGATCTTGATTCAACTTCAGGGTGATTCTACACTGATTTTATGGTTTGAAATCAAGCATCTTGCATTTTAATTCATTCTGTTTTTATAATTATCAATAAGAAATAGCCAAATCTCCAAACAGGGCAAACTGGAATCACTTCGGTTAAAAGTGGGATAACTTCTTCATCATAACTCCTATGATATTGATTCAACTTCAGGATAATTTTCCACTGATTTATGAGTCCAAATATAGCTTCTTACATCTTGATTCATTCTGGTTTGATTAGAACCAAGAAGAAATTGCCAAATCTCCAAACAGTGTCAACAAGAGTCACTTCGGTTAAAAGTGGGATAACTTCTTCATCATAACTCCTATGATCTTGATTCAACTTCAGGGTAATTCTAAGCTGATTTATGAGTCCAAATCAAGCTTCTTACATCGTGATTCATTCTGGTTTTATTAGTATCAAGAATAAATTGCCAAATCTCCAAACAGGGGAAACTGGAATCACTTCGGTTAAAAGTGGGATAACTTTTTCATCATAAGTTCAATGGTATTGAATCAACTTCAGGATGATTCTACACTTATTTATGAGTCCAAATCAAGATTCTTACATCTTGATTCATTCTGGTTTGATTAGAATCAAGAATAAATTGTCAAATCTCCAAACAAGGTAAACTGGAATCACTTCGGGTAAAAGTGGAATAACATGTTCATCATAACTCCTATGATATTGATTCAACTTCAGGGTTATTATCCACTGATTTATGGGTCCAAATAAATCTTCTTACATCTTGATTCATTCTGGTTTATTAGAATCAAGAAGAAATTGCCAAATCTCCAAACAGGGTAAACTGGAGTCACTTCGGTTAAAATTGAGATAACTTCTTCATCATAACTCCTATGATCTTGATTCAACTTCAGGGTGATTCTAAACTTATTTATGAGTCCAAATCAAGCTTCTTACATCGTGGTTCATTCTTTTTTTATTAGTATCAAGAAGAAATTGCCAAATCTCCAAATAGGGCAAACTAGAATCACTTCGGTTAAAAGTGGAATAACATCTTCATCATAACTCCTATGATATTTATTCAACTTCAGGGTGATTATCCACTGATTTATGAGTCCAAATCAAGATTCTTACATATTGATTCAACTTCAGGATGCTTCTACACTGATTTATGAGTCCAAATCAAGATTCTTACATCTTGATTCATTCTCGGTTGATTAGAATCAAGAAGAAATTGCCAAATCTCCAAACAGGTTTAACTGGAGTCACTTCGGTTAAAAGTGGGATAACTTCTTCATCATAACTCCTATGATCTTGATTAAAATTCAGGGTGATTCTAAACATATTTATGAGTCCAAATCAAGCTTCTTACATCTTGATTCAATCTGGTTTGATTAGAACCAAGAAGAAATTGTCAAATCTCCAAACAGGGTAAACTGGAATCACTTTGGTTAAAAGTGGGATAACTTCTTCATCATAACTCCTATGATCTTGATTCAACTTCATGGTGATTCTAAGCTTATTTATGAGTCCAAATCAAGCTTCTTACATCGTGATTCATTCTGGTTTTATTAGTATCAAGAATAAATTGCCAAATCTCCAAACAGGACAAACTAGAATCACTTCGGTTAAAAGTGGGATAACTTCTTCATCATAACTCCTATGATATTGGTTCAACTTCAGGATGATTCTCCACTGATTTATGGGTCCAAATAGAGCTTCTTACATCTTAATTCATTCTGGTTTGATTATAATCAAGAAGAAATTGTCAGATCTCCAAACAGGATAAACTGGGATAACTTCTTCATCATAACTCCTATGATCTTGATTCAACTTCAAGGCGATTATAAACTGATTTATGAGTCCAAATCAAGCTTCTTACATCGTGGTTCATTCTTGTTTTATTAGTATCAAAAAGAAATTGCCAAATCTCCAAATATGGCAAACTGGAATCACTTCGGTTAAAAGTGAGATAACTTCTTCATCATTACTTCAATGATATTGATTCAACTTCAGGATGATTCTCCACTGATTTATGAGTCCAAATAGAGCTTCTTACATCTTGATTCATTCTGGTTTGATTAGAATCAAGAAGAATTTGTCAAATCTCCAAACAAGGTAAAGTGGAATCACTTCGGTTAAAAGTGGAATAACATCTTCATCATAACTCCTATGATATTGATTCAACTTCAGGATGATTCTACACTGATTTATGAGTCCAAATTAAGATTCTTAAATCTTGATTCATTCTGGTTTGATTAGAATCAAGAAGAAATTGCCAAATATCCAAACAAGGTAAAATGGAATCACTTCGGTTAAAACTGGAATAACATCTTCATCATAACTCCTATGATATTTATTCAACTTCAGGGTGATTATCCACTGATTTATGAGTCCAAATAAAGCTTCTTACATCTTGATTCATTCTGGTTTGATTAGAATCAAGAAGAAATTGTCAAATCTCCAAACATAGTAAACTGGAGTCACTTCGGTTAAAAGTGGGATAACTTCTTCACCATAACTCCTATGATCTTGATTCAACTTCAGGGTGATTCTACACTGATTTATGATTCTAAATCAAGCATCTTACATCGTAATTCATTCTTTTATTATAAGTATCAAGAAGAAATAGCCAACTCTCCAAACAGGGCAAACTGGAATCGCTTCGGTTAAAAGTGGGATAACTTCTTCATCATAACTCCAATGATATTGATTCAACTTCAGGATGATTTTCCACTGATTTATGAGTCCAAATAGAGCTTCTTACATCTTGATTAATTTTGGTTTGATTAGAACCAAGAAGATATTGTCAAATCTCCAAACAGGGTAATTTGTAATAACTTTGGTTAAAAGTGGGATAACTTCTTCATCATAACTCCTATGATCTTGATTCAACTTCAGGGTGATTCTAAGCTGATTTATGAGTCCAAATCAAGCTTCCTACATCGTGATTCATTCTGGTTTTATTAGTATCAAGAATAAATTGCCAAATCTCCAAACAGGGCAAACTGGAATCACTTCGGTTAAAAGTGGAATAACTTTTTCTTCATAAGTCCAATGGTATTGAATCAACTTCAGGATGATTCTACACTGATTTATGAGTCCAAATCAAGATTCTTACATCTTTATTCCTTCTGGTTTGATTAGAATCAAGAAGAAATTGCCAAATCTCCAAACAAGGTAAACTGGAATCACTTCGGGTAAAAGTGGAATAACATCTTCATCATAACTCCTATGATATTGATTCAACTTCAGGGTTGTTATCCACTGATTTAGGGGTCCAAATAAATCTTCTTACATCTTGATTCATTCTGTTTTGATTAGAATCAAGAAGACATTGCCAAATCTCCAAACAGGGTAAACTGGAGTCACTTCGGTTAAATTGGGATAACTTCTTCATCATAACTCCTATGATATTTATTCAACTCCAGGGTGATTCTAAACTGATTTATGAGTCCAAATCAAGCTTCTTACATCTTGATTCATTCGGGTTTGATTAGAACCAAGAAGAAATTGCCAAATCTCCAAACAGGGTAAACTGGAATCACTTCGGTTAAAAGTGGGATAACTTCTTCGTCATAATTTCTATGATATTGATTAAACTTCAGGATGATTCTACACTGATTTATGAGTCTACATCAAGATTCTTACATCTTGATTCATTCTGGTTTGATTAGAATCAAGAAGAATTGCCAAATCTCCAAATAGGCTAAACTGGAATCACTTCGGTTAAAAGTGGAATAACATCTTCATCATAACTCCTATGATATTGATTCCACTTCAGGGTGATTATCCACTGATTTATGAGTCCAAATAAATCTTCTTACATCTTGATTCATTCTGGTTGGATTAGAATCAAGAAGAAATTGCCAAATCTCCAAACAGGGTAAACTGGAATCACTTCAGTTAAAAGTGGTATAACTTCTTCATCATAACTCCAATGATATTGATTCAACTTCAGCGTGATTATCCACTGATTTATGAGTCCAAATAAAGCCTCTTACATCATGGTTCATTCTGGTTTTATTAGTATCAAGAAGAAATTGTCAAATCTGCAAACAGGGAAATTGGAGTCACTTCGGTTAAAAGTGGGATAACTTCTTCATCATAACTCCTATGATCTTGATTCAACTTCAGGGTGATTATAAACTGTTTTATGAGTCCAAATCAAGCTTCTTACATCTTAATTCATTCTGGTTTGATTAGAACCAAGAAGAAATTGTCAAATCTCCAAACAGGGTAAACTGGAATGACTTCGGTTAAAAGTGGGATAACTTTTTCATCATAACTCCTATGATCTTGATTCAACTTCAGGGTGATTCTAAACTGATTTATGAGTCGAAATCAAGATTCTTACTTCGTGATTTATTCTGGTTTAATTAGAATCAAGAAGAAATTGCCAAATCTCCAAACAGGGTAAACTGGAATCACTTTGGTTAAAACTGGGATACCTTCTTCATCATAACTCCAATGTTATTGATTCAATTTCAGGATGATTCTCCACTGATTTATGAGTCCAAATAGAGCTTCTTACATCTTTTTTCATTCTGGTTTGATTAGAACCAAGAAGAAATTGCCAAATCTCCAAACAGGGTAAACTGGAATCACTTCGGTTAAAAGTGGGATAACTTCTTCTTCATAACTCCTATGATCTTGATTCAATTTCAGGGTGATTATAAACTGATTTATGAGTCCAAATCAAGATTCTTACATCGTGATTCATTCTGGTTTGATTAGAATCAAGAAGAAATTGCTAAATCTCCAAACAGGGTAAACTGGAATAACATCTTCATCATAACTCCTATGATATTGATTCAACTTCAGGGATATTATCCACTGATTTATAAGTCCAAATAAATCTTCTTACATCTTGATTCATTCTGTTTTGATTAGAATCAAGAAGAAATTGCTAAATCTCCAAACAGGGTAAACTGGAGTCACTTCGGTTAAAAGTGGGATAACTTCTTGATCATAACTCCAATGATATTGATTCAACTTCAGGATGCTTCTACACTGATTTATGAGTCCAAATCAAGATTCTTACATCTTGATTCATTCTGGGTTGATTAGAATCAAGAAGAAATTGCCAAATCTCCAAACAGGGTAAACTGGAGTCACTTCGGTTAAAAGTGGGATAACTTCTCCATCCTAACTCCTATGATCTTGATTAAAATTCAGGGTGATTCTAAACAGATTTATGAGTCCAAATCAAGCTTCTTACATCTTGATTCATTCTGGTTTGATTAGAACCAAGAAGAATTTGTCAAATCTCCAAACATGGTAAACTGGAATCACTTTGGTTAAAAGTGGGATAACTTCTTCATCATAACTCCTATGATCTTGATTCAACTTCAGGGTGATTCTAAGCTTATTTATGAGTCCAAATCAAGATTCTTACATCGTGATTCATTCTGGTTTTATTAGTATCAAGAATAAATTAACAAATCTCCAAACAGGACAAACTAGAATCACTTCGGTTAAAAGTGGGATAACTTCTTCATCATAACTCCTATGATATTGATTCAACTTCAGGATGATTCTCCACTGATTTATGAGTCCAAATAGAGCTTCTTACATCTTAATTCATTCTGGTTTGATTAGAATCAAGAAGAAATTTCCAGATCTCCAAACAGGATAAACTGGAGTCACTTCGGTTAAAAGTGGGATAACTTCTTCATCATAACTCCTATGATCTTGATTCAACTTCAGGGCGATTATAAACTGATTTATGAATCCAAATCAAGCTTCTTACATCGTGGTTCATTCTTTTTTTATTAGTATCAAAAAGAAATTGCCAAATCTCCAAATAGGGCAAACTGGAATCACTTCGGTTAAAAGTGGGATAACTTCTTCATCATTACTCCAATGATATTGATTCAACTTCAGGATGATTCTCCACTGATTTATGAGTCCAAATAGAGCTTCTTACATCTTGATTCATTCTGGTTTGATTAGAATCAAGAAGAAATTGCCAAATCTCCAAACAAGGTAAAGTGGAATCACTTCGGTTAAAAGTGGAATAACATCTTCATCATAACTCCTATGATATTGATTCAACTTCAGGATGATTCTACACTGATTTATGAGTCCAAATTAAGATTCTTAAATCTTGATTCATTCTGGTTTGATTAGAATCAAGAAGAAATTGCCAAATATCCAAACAAGGTAAAAGGGAATCACTTCGGTTAAAACTGGCGTAACATATTCATCATAACTCCTATGATATTTATTCAACTTCAGGGTGATTATCCACTGATTTATGAGTCCAAATAAAGCTTCTTACATCTTGATTCATTCTGGTTTGATTAGAATCAAGAAGAAATTGTCAAATCTCCAAACATAGTAAACTGGAGTCACTTCGGTTAAAAGTGGGATAACTTCTTCACCATAACTCCTATGATCTTGATTCAACTTCAGGGTGATTCTACACTGATTTATGATTCTAAATCAAGCATCTTACATCGTAATTCATTCTGTTTTTAAAAGTATCAAGAAGAAATAGCCAACTCTCCAAACAGGGCAAACTGGAATCACTTCTGTTAAAAGTGGGATAACTTCTTCATCATAACTCCAATGATATTGATTCAACTTCAGGATGATTTTCCACTGATTTATGAGTCCAAATAGAGCTTCTTACATCTTGATTCATTCTGGTTTGATTAGAACCAAGAAGATATTGTCAAATCTCCAAACAGGGTATTCTGTAATCACTTTGGTTAAAAGTGGGATAACTTCTTCATCATAACTCCTATGATCTTGATTCAACTTCAGGGTGATTCTAAGCTGATTTATGATTTCAAATAAAGCTTCCTACATCGTGATTCATTCTGGTTTTATTAGTATCAAGAATAAATTGCCAAATCTCCAAACAGGGCAAACTGGAATCACTTCGGTTAAAAGTGGGATAACTTTTTCATCATAAGTCCAATGGTATTGAATCAACTTCAGGATGATTCTACACTGATTTATGAGTCCAAATCAAGATTCTTACATCTTGATTCATTCTGGTTTGATTAGAATCAAGAAGAAATTGCCAAATCTCCAAACAAGGTAAACTGGAATCACTTCGGGTAAAAGTGGAATAACATTTTCATCATAACTCCTATGATATTGATTCAACTTAAGGGTTGTTATCCACTGATTTATGGGTCCAAATAAATCTTCTTACATCTTGATTCATTTTGTTTTGATTAGAATCAAAAAGAAATTGCCAAATCTCCAAACAAGGTAAACTGGAGTCACTTCGGTTAAATTGGGATAACTTCTTCATCATAACTCCTATGATATTTATTCAACTCCAGGGTGATTCTAAACTGATTTATGAGTCCAAATCAAGCTTCTTACATCTTGATTCATTCTGGTTTGATTAGAACGAAGAAGAAATTGCCAAATCTCCAAACAGGGTAAACTGGAATCACTTCGGTTAAAAGTGGGATAACTTCTTCATCATAACTCCTATTATCTTGATTCAACTTCAGGGTGATTCTACACTAATTTATGAGTCTACATCAAGATTCTTACATCTTGATTCATTCTGGTTTGATTAGAATCAAGAAGAAATTGCCAAATCTCCAAATAGGGTAAACTGGAATCACTTCGGTTAAAAGTGGAATAACATCTTCATCATAACTCCTATGATATTGATTCAACTTCAGGGTGATTATCCACTGATTTATGAGTCCAAATAAAGCTTCTTACATCTCGATTCATTCTGGTTTGATTAGAATCAAGAAGAAATTGCCAAATCTCCAAACAGGGTACACTGGAATCAATTCGGTTAAAAGTGGTACAACTTCTTCATCATAACTCCAATGATATTGATTCAACTTCAGGGTGATTATCCACTGATTTATGAGTCCAAATAAAGCCTCTTAGATCATGGTTCATTCTGTTTTTATTAGTATCAAGAAGAAATTGAAAAATCTGCAAACAGGGTAAATTAGAGTCACTTCGGTTAAAAGTTGGATAACTTCTTCATCATAACTCCTATGATCTTGATTCAAAATTCAGGGTGATTATAAACTGATTTATGAGTCCAAATCAAGCTTCTTACATCTTGATTCATTCTGGTTTGATTAGAACCAAGAAGAAATTGCCAAATCTCCAAACAGGGTAAACTGGAATCACTTCGGTTAAAAGTGGGATAACTTATTCATCATAACTCC
This sequence comes from Moricandia moricandioides, assembly GCA_905132885.1. Taxonomy (NCBI): domain Eukaryota; kingdom Viridiplantae; phylum Streptophyta; class Magnoliopsida; order Brassicales; family Brassicaceae; genus Moricandia; species Moricandia moricandioides. The sequence continues at coordinate 29,295 of CAJHQQ010004097.1, forward strand.
TATGATATTGATTCAACTTCAGGATGATACTCCACTGATTTATGATTCCAAATAGAGCTTCTTACATCTTTATTCATTATGGTTTGATTAGAACCAAGAAGAAATTGCCAAATCTCCAAACAGGGTAAACTGGAATCACTTTGGTTAAAAGTGGTATAACTTCTTCTTCATAACTCTTATGATCTTGATTCAATTTCAGGGTGATTATAAACTGATTTATGAGTCAAAATCAAGATTCTTACGTCGTGATTCATTCTGGTTTGATTAGAATCAAGAAGAAATTGCCAAATCTCCAAAAAGGGTAAACTGGAATCACTTCGGGTAAAAGTGGAATAACATCTTCATCATAACTCCTATGATATTGATTCAACTTCAGGGATATTATCCACTGATTTATGAGTCCAATTAAATCTTCTTACATCTTGATTCATTCTGTTTTGATTAGAATCAAGAAGAAATTGATAAATCTCCAAACAGGGTAAACTGGAGTCACTTCGGTTAAAAGTGGGATAACTTCTTGATCATAACTCCAATGATATTGATTCAACTTCAGGATGATTCTACACTGATTTATGAGTCCAAATAAAGATTCTTACATCTTGATTCATTCTGGATTGATTAGAATCAAGAAGAAATTGCCAAATCTCCAAAAAGGGTAAACTGGAGTCACTTCGGTTAAAAGTGGGATAACTTCTTCATCATAACTCCTATGATCTTGATTAAAATTCAGGGTGATTCTAAACAGATTTATGAGTCCAAATAAAGCTTCTTACATCTTGATTCATTCTGGTTTGATTAGAACCAAGAAGAAATTGTCAAATCTCCAAACAGGGTAAACTGGAATCACTTTGGTTAAAAGTGGGATAACTTCTTCATCATAACTCCTATGATCTTGATTCAACTTCAGGGTGATTCTAAGCTTATTTATGAGTCCAAATCAATCTTCTTAAATCGTGATTCATTCTGGTTTTATTTTGTATCAAGAAGAAATAGCCAACTCTCCAAACAGGGCAAACTGGAATCACTTCGGTTAAAAGTGGGATAACTTCTTCATCATAACTCCAATGATATTGATTCAACTTCAGGATGATTTTCCACAGATTTTTGAGTCCAAATAGAGCTTCTTACATCTTGATTCATTCTGTTTTGATTAGAACCAAGAAGATATTGCCAAATCTCCAAACAGGGTAATCTGGAATCACTTTGGTTAAAAGTGGGATAACTTCTTCATCATAACTCCTATGATCTTGATTCAACTTCAGGGTGATTCTAAGCTGATTTATGAGTCCAAATAAAGCTTCTTACATCGTGATTCATTCTGGTTTTATTAGTATCAAGAAGAAATAGCCAAATCTCCAAACAGGGCAAACTGGAATCACTTCGGTTAAAAGTGGGATAACTTTTTCATCATAAGTCCAATGGTATTGAATCAACTTCAGGATGATTCTACACTGATTTATGAGTCCAAATCAATATTATTACATCTTGATTCATTCTGGTTTGATTAGAATCAAGAAGAAATTGCCAAATCTCCAAACAAGGTAAACTGGAATCACTTCGGGTAAAAGTGGAATAACATCTTCATCATAACTCCTATGATATTGATTCAACTTCAGGGTTGTTATCCACTGATTTATGGGTTCAAAGAAATCTTCTTACATCTTGATTCATTTTGTTTTGATTAGAATCAAGAAGAAATTGCCAAATCTCCAAACAGGATAAACTGGAGTCACTGCGGTTAAATTGGGATAACTTCTTCATCATAACTCCTATGATATTTATTCAACTTCAGGGTGATTCTAAACTGATTTATGAGTCCAAATGAAGCTTCTTACATCTTGATTCATTCTGGTTTGATTAGAACCAAGAAGAAATTGCCAAATCTATAAACAGGGTAAACTGGAATCACTTCGGTTAAAAGTGGGATAACTTCTTCATCATAACTTTTTCATCATAACTCCTATGATCTTGATTCAAATTCAGGGTGATTCTAATCTGATTTATGAGTCCAAATCAAGATTATTACAACGTGATTCATTCTGGTTTGATTAGAATCAAGAAGAAATTGCCAAATCTCCAAACAGGATAAACTGGAATCACTTCGGGTAAAAGTGGAATAACATCTTCATCATAACTCATATGATATTGATTCAACTTCAGGGTTGTTATCCACTGATTTATGGGTCCAAATAAATCTTCTTACATCTTGATTCATTATGTTTTGATTAGAATCAAGAAGAAATTGCCAAATCTCCAAACAGGATAAACAGGAATCACTTTGGTTAAAAGTGGGATAACTTCTTCATCATAACTCCTATGATCTTGATTCGAATTCAGGGTGATTCTAAACTGATTTATGAGTCCAAATCAAGCTTCTTACATCTTGATTCATTTTGGTTTGATTAGAACCAAGAAGAAATTGCCAAATCTCCAAACAGGGTAAACTAGAATCACTTCTGTTAAAAGTGGGATAACTTCTTCATCATAACTCTATGATCTTGATTAAACTTCAGGGCGATTCTAAACTGATTTATGAGTCCAAATCAAGATTCTTGCTTCGTGATTCATTCAGGTTTGATTAGAATCAAGAAGAAATTGTCAAATCTCCAAACAGGGTAAACTGGAATCACTTCGGGTAAAAGTGGAATAACATCTTCATCATAACTCCTATGATATTGATTCAACTTCAGGGTTATTATCCACTGATTTATGAGTCCAAATAAATCTTCTTACATCTTGATTCATTCTGTTTTGATTAGAATCAAGAAGAAATTGCCATATCTCCAAACAGGGTAAACTGGAGTCACTTCGGTTAAAAGTGGGATAACTTCTTCATTATAACTCCTATGATCTTGATTCAACTTCAGGGTGATTCTAAACTGATTTATGAGTCCAAATCAAGCTTCTTACATCGTGGTTCATTCTTGTTTTATTAGTAAGAAGAAATTGCCAAATCTCCAAATAGGGCAAACTGGAATCAATTCGGATAAAAGTGGGATAACTTCTTCATCATAACTCCAATGATATTGATTCAACTTCAGGATGCTTCTACACTGATTTATGAGTCCAAATCAAGATTCTTACATCTTGATTCATTCTGGTTTGATTAGAATCAAGAAGAAATTTCCAAATCTCCAAACAAGGTAAAGTGGAATCACTTCGGTTAAAAGTGGAATCACTTCGGTTAAAAGTGGAATAACATCTTCATCATAAATCCTATCATATTTATTCAACTTCAGGGTGATTATCCACTGATTTATGAGTCCAAATAAGGCTTCTTACATATTGATTCATTTTGTTTTGATTAGAATCAAGAAGAAAATGCCAAATCTCCAAACATAGTAAACTGGAGTCACTTCGATTAAAAGTGGGATAACTTCTTCACCATAACTCCTATGATATTGATTCAACTTCAGGATGATTCTCCACTGATTTATGAGTCCAAATAGAGCTTCTTACATCTTGATTCATTCTGGTTTGATTAGAACAAAGAAGAAATTGCCAAATCTCCAAACAGGATAAACTGGAATCACTTTGGTTAAAGGGAGATAACTTCTTCATCATAACTCCTATGATCTTGATTAAAATTCAGGTTGATTCTAAACTGATTTATGAGTCCAAATCAAGCTTCTTACATCTTTATTCATTCTGGTTTTGATTAGAACCAAGAAGAAA
>CAJHQQ010004098.1:0-32905 GCA_905132885.1 Moricandia moricandioides
TTCTTCTTGATACAAATAAAACCAGAATGAATCATGATGTAATAATCTTGATTTGGACTCATAAATCATTTTAGAATCACCCTGAAGTTGAATCAAGATCATAGGAGTTATGATGAAGAAGTGAACCCACTTTTATCCGAAGTGACTCCAGTTTACCCTGTTTGGAGATTTGGCAGTTTCTTCTTGATTCTAATCAAACCAGAATGAACCTAGATTAAAGAACCTTTAATTGGACTCATAAATCAGTGGATAATCACCCTGAAGTTGAATCAATATCATTGGAGTTATAAAGAAGAAGTTATCCCACTTTTAACCGAAGTGATTCTAGTTTTTCTTGTTTGGAGAGTTGGCAATTTCTTCTTGATACTAATCAAACCAGAATGAATCACAATGTAAGAAGTTTGATTTGGACTCATTAATCAGTATAGAATTATCCTGAAGTTGAATCAATATCATTGGAGTTATGATAAAGAAGTTATCCCACTTTTAACCGAAGTAACTCCAGTTTATCATGTTTGGAGATTTGGCAATTCTTTCTTGATTCTAATCAAACCAGAATGAATCAAGATGTAAGAAGCTTTATTTGGACTCATAAATCAGTGGATAATCTCCCTGAAGTTGAATCAATATCATAGGAGTTATGATGAAGATGTTATTCCACTTTTAACCGAAGTGATTCCAGTTTACCTTGTTTAGAGATTTGGCAATTTCTTCTTGATTCTAATAAAAACAGAATGAATCAAGATGTAAGATTCTTGATTTAGACTCATAAATCAGTGTAGAATCGTCCTGAAGTTGAATCATTATCATTGGACTTATGATGAAGAAGTTATCCCACTTTTAACCTAAGTGATCCTAGTTTACCCTGTTTGGAGATTTGGCAATTTATTCTTGATACTAATAAAACCAGAATGAATCACGATGTAGGAAGCTTGATTTGGACTCATTAATCAGTGTAGAATCACCCTGTAGTTGAATCAAGATCATAGTAGTTATGATGAAGAAGTTATCCCACTTTTAACCGAAGTGATTCCAGTTTACCCTGTTTGGAGAATTGGCAATTTCTTCTTGATACAAATAAAACCAGAATGAATCACGATGTAAGAATCTGATTGGACTCATAAATCAGTTTAGAATCACCCTGAAGTTGAATCAAGATCATAGGAGTTATGATGAAGAAGTTATCCCACTTTTAACCGAAGTGATTCCAGTATACCCTGTTTGGAGATTTGGCAATTTCTTCTTGATTCTAATCAAACCAGAATGAATCAAGACGTAAGAAGCTTGATTTGGACTCATAAATCATTGTAGAATCATCCTGAAGTTGAATCAATATCATTGGTGTTATGATGAAGAAGTTATCCCACTTTTAACCGAAGTGATTCCAGTTTGCCCTGTTTGGAGAGTTGACAATTTCTTCTTGATACTAATAAAACCAGAATGAATCACGATGTAAGAAGCTTCATTTGAACACATAAATCAGTTTAGAATGACCCTGAATTTGAATCAAGATCATAGGAGTTATTAAGGAGAAGTTACCCCACTTTTAACCGAAGTGACTCCAGTTTACCCTGTTTGGAGATTTGTCAATTTCTTCTTGATTATAATCAAACCAGAATGAATCAAGATGTAAGAAGCTTTATTTGTACTCATAAATCAGTGGATAATCACCCTGAAGTTGAATCAATATCATTGGAGTTATGAAGAAGAAGTTATCCCACTATTAACCGAAGTGATTCTAGTTTACCCTGTTTGGAGATTTGGCAATTTCTTCTTGATACAAATAAAACAAGAATGAATCACGATGTAAGAATATTGATTTGGACTCATAAATAAGTTTAAAATCACCCTGAAGTTGAATCAAGATCATAGGAGTAATGATGAAGAAGTTAACCCACTTTTATCTGAAGTGACTCCAGTTTACCCTGTTTGGAGATTTGGCAGTTTCTTCTTAATTCTAATCAAACCAGAATGAATCAAGATGAAAGAAGCTTTATTTGGACTCATAAATCAGTGGATAATCGCCCTGAAGTTGAATCAATATCATAGGAGTTATGATGAAGATGTTATTCCACTTTTAACCGAAGTGATTCCAGTTTACCTTGTTTGGAGATTTGGCAATTTCTTCTTGATTCTAATAAAAACAGAATGAATCAAGATGTAAGATTCTTGATTTAGACTCATAAATCAGTGTAGAATCGTCCTGAAGTTGAATCATTATCATTGGACTTATGATGAAGAAGTTATCCCACTTTTAACCTAAGTGATCCCAGTTTACCCTGTTTGGAGATTTGGCAATTTATTCTTGATACTAATAAAACCAGAATGAATCACGATGTAGGAAGCTTGATTTGGACTCATTAATCAGTGTAGAATCACCCTGTAGTTGAATCAAGATCATAGTAGTTATGATGAAGAAGTTATCCCACTTTTAACCGAAGTGATTCCAGTTTACCCTGTTTGGAGAATTGGCAATTTCTTCTTGATACAAATACAACCAGAATGAATCACGATGTAAGAATCTGATTGGACTCATAAATCATTTTAGAATCACCCTGAAGTTGAATCAAGATCATAGGAGTTATGATGAAGAAGTTATCCCACTTTTAACCGAAGTGATTCCAGTATACCCTGTTTGGAGATTTGGCAATTTCTTCTTGATTCTAATCAAACCAGAATTAATCAAGACGTAAGAAGCTTGATTTGGACTCATAAATCAGTGTAGAATCATCCTGAAGTTGAATCAATATCATTGGGGTTATGATGAAGAAGTTATACCACTTTTAACCGAAGTGATTCCAGTTTGCCCTGTTTGGAGAGTTGACAATTTCTTCTTGATACTAATAAAACCAGAATGAATCACGATGTAAGAAGCTTGATTTGAACACATAAATCAGTTTAGAATCACCCTGAATTTGAATCAAGATCATAGGAGTTATTAAGAAGAAGTTACCCCACTTTTAACCGAAGTGACTCCAGTTTACCATGTTTGGAGATTTGGCAATTTCTTCTTGATTATAATCAAACCAGAATGAATCAAGATGTAAGAAGCTTTATTTGTACTCATAAATCAGTGGATAATCACCCTGAAGTTGAATCAATATCATTGGAGTTATGAAGAAGAAGTTATCCCACTTTTAACCGAAGTGATTCTAGTTTACCCTGTTTGGAGATTCGGCATTTTCTTCTTGATACAAATAAAACAAGAATGAATCATGATGTAAGAATATTGATTTGGACTCATAAATAAGTTTAAAATCACCCTGAAGTTGAATCAAGATCATAGGAGTAATGATGAAGAAGTTAACCCACTTTTATCTGAAGTGACTCCAGTTTACCCTGTTTGGAGATTTGGCAGTTTCTTCTTAATTCTAATCAAACCAGAATGAATCAAGATGAAAGAAGCTTTATTTGGACTCATAAATCAGTGGATAATCACCCTGAAGTTGAATCAATATCATTGGAGTTATGAAGAAGAAGTTATCCCACTTTTAACCGAAGTGATTCCAGTTTGCCTTGTTTGGTGAGTTGGCAATTTCTTCTTGATAATAATAAAAACAGAATGAATCACGATGTAAAAAGCTTGATTTGGACTCATAAATCAGTGTAGAATCAACCTGAAGTTGAATCAAGATCATAGGAGTTATGATGAAGAAGTTATCCAATTTTAACCGAAGTGACTCCAGTTTACCCTGTTTGGAGATTTGGCTATTTCTTCTTGATTCTAATCAAACCAGAATGAATAAAGATGTAATAAGCTTTATTTGGACTCATAAATCAGTGGATAATCACCCTGAAGTTTAATCAATATCATAGGAGTTATGATGAAGATGTTATTCCACTTTTAACCGAAGTGATTGTAGTTTACCTTGTTTGGAGATTTGACAATTTCTTCTTGATTCTAATCAAACCAGAATGAATCAAGATGTAAGAATCTTGATTTAGACTCATAAATCAGTGTAGAATCATCCAGAAAATTGAATCAATATCATTGGACTTATGATGAAGAAGTTATCCCACTTTTAACCTAAGTGATCCCAGTTTACCCTGTTTGGAGATTTGACAATTTATTCTTGATACTAAGAAACCCAGTATGAATCACTATGTAGGAAGCTTGATTTGGGACTCATTAATCAGTGTAGAATCACCCTGTAGTTGAATCAAGATCATAGGAGTTATGATGAGGAAATTATCCCACTTTTAACCGAAGTGATTCAAGTTTACCCTGTTAGGAGAATTGGCAATTTCTTCTTGATACAAATAAAACCAGAATGAATCACGATGTAAGAATCTTGATTTGGACTCATAAATCAGTTTAGAATCACCCTGAAGTTTAATCAAGATCATAGGAGTTATGATGAAAAAGTTAACCCACTTTTATCCGAAGTGACTCCAGTTTACCCTGTTTGGAGATTTGGCAGTTTCTTTTTAATTCTAATAAAACCAGAATGAATCAAGATAAAAGAAGAATTATTTGGGCTCATAAATCAGTGGATAATCACCCTGAAGTTGAATCAATATCCTTGGAGTTATAAAGAAGAAGTTATCCCACTTTTAACCGAAGTGATTCCAGTTTGCCTTGTTTGGTGAGTTGGCAATTTCTTCTTGATAATAATAAAACCAGAATGAATCACGATGTAAGAAGCTTGATTTGGACTCATAAATCAGTGTAGAATCACCCTGAAGTTGAATCAAGATCATAGGAGTTATGATGAAGAAGTTATCCAATTTTAACCGAAGTGACTCCAATTTACCCTGTTTGGAGATTTGGCTATTTCTTCTTGATTCTAATCAAACCAGAATGAATCAAGATGTAATAAGATTTATTTGGACTCATAAATCAGTGGATAATCACCCTGAAGTTGAATCAATATCATAGGAGTTATGATGAAGATGTTATTCCACTTTTAACCGAAGTGATTGTAGTTACCTTGTTTGGAGATTTGACAATTTCTTCTTGATTCTAATCAAACCAGAATGAATCAAGATGTAAGAATCTTGATTTAGACTCATAAATCAGTGTAGAATCATCCAGAAAATTGAATCAATATCATTGGACTTATGATGAAGAAGTTATCCCACTTTTAACCTAAGTGATCCCAGTTTACCCTGTTTGGAGATTTGACAATTTATTCTTGATACTAAGAAAACCAGAATGAATCACTATGTAGGAAGCTTGATTTGGGACTCATTAATCAGTGTAGAATCACCCTGTAGTTGAATCAAGATCATAGGAGTTATGATGAAGAAATTATCCCACTTTTAACCGAAGTGATTCAAGTTTACCCTGTTTGGAGAATTGGCAATTTCTTCTTGATACAAATAAAACCAGAATGAATCACGATGTAAGAATCTTGATTTGGACTCATAAATCAGTTTAGAATCACCCTGAAGTTGAATCAAGATCATAGGAGTTATGATGAAAAAGTTAACCCACTTTTATCCGAAGTGACTCCAGTTTACCCTGTTTGGAGATTTGGCAGTTTCTTCTTGATTCTAATAAAACCAGAATGAATCAAGATAAAAGAAGAATTATTTGGGCTCATAAATCAGTGGATAATCACCCTGAAGTTGAATCAATATCCTTGGAGTTATAAAGAAGAAGTTATCCCACTTTTAACCGAAGTGGTTCCAGTTTTCCCTGTTTGGTGAGTTTGCAATTTCTTCTTGATACTAATAAAACCAGAATGAGTCATGATGTAAGAAGATTGATTTGGACTCATAAATCAATATAGAATTATGAAGTTGAATGAATATAATTGGAGTTATGATAATGAAGTTATCCTACTTTTAACCGAAGTGACTCCAGTTTATCCTGTTTGGAGATTTGGCAATTCCTTCTTTATTCTAATCAAACCAGAATGAATCAAGATGTAAGAAGCTTTATTTGGACTCATAAATCAGTGGATAATCACCCTGAAGTTCAATCAATATCATAGGAGTTATGATGAAGATGTTATTCCACTTTTAACCGAAGTGATGCCAGTTTACCCTGTTTGGAGAATTGGCAATTTCTTCTTGATACAAATAAAACCAGAATGAATCACGATGTAAGAATCTTGATTTGGACTCATAAATCAGTTTAGAATCACCCTGAAGTTGAATCAAGATCATAGGAGTTATGATGAAGAAGTTAACCCACTTTTATCCGAAGTGACTCCAGTTTACCCTGTTTGGAGATTTGGCAGTTTCTTCTTGATTCTAATAAAACCAGAATGAATCAAGATAAAAGAAGAATTATTTGGGCTCATAAATCAGTGGATAATCACCCTGAAGTTGAATCAATATCCTTGGAGTTATAAAGAAGAAGTTATTCCACTTTTAACCGAAGTGATTCCAGTTTTCCCTGTTTGGTGAGTTTGCAATTTCTTCTTGATACTAATAAAACCATAATGAATCATGATGTAAGAAGCTTGATTTGGACTCATAAATCAGCATAGAATTATCCTGAAGTTGAATCAATATAATTGGAGTTATGATAATGAAGTTATCCCACTTTTAACCGAAGTGACTCCAGTTTATCCTGTTTGGAGATTTGGCAATTCCTTCTTGATTCTAATCAAACCAGAATGAATCAAGATGTAAGAAGCTTTATTTGGACTCATAAATCAGTGGATAATCACCCTGAATTTCAATCAATATCATAGGAGTTATGATGAAGATGTTATTCCACTTTTAACCGAAGTTATTCCAGTTTATCCTGTTTGGAGAATTGGCAATTTCTTCTTGATACAAATAAAACCAGAATGAATCACGATGTAAGAATCTTGATTTGGACTCATAAATCAGTTTAGAATCACCCTGAAGTTGAATCAAGATCATAGGAGTTATGATGAAGAAGTTAACCCACTTTTATCCGAAGTGACTCCAGTTTACCCTGTTTGGAGATTTGGCAGTTTCTTCTTGATTCTAATAAAACCAGAATGAATCAAGATGAAAGAAGAATTAGTTGGGCTCACAAATCAGTGGATAATCACCCTGAAGTTGAATCAATATCCTTGGAGTTATAAAGAAGAAGTTATCCCACTTTTAACCGAAGTGATTCCAGTTTTTCCTGTTTGGTGAGTTTGCAATTTCTTCTTGATACTAATAAAACCAGAATGAATCATGATGTAAGAAGCTTGATTTGTACTCATAAATCAGCATAGAATTATCCTGAAGTTGAATCAATATAATTGGAGTTATGATAATGAAGTTATCCCACTTTTAACCGAAGTGACTCCAGTTTATCCTGTTTGGAGATTTGGCAATTCCTTCTTGATTCTAATCAAACCATAATGAATCAAGATGTAAGAAGCTTTATTTGGACTCATAAATCAGTGGATAATCACCCTGAATTTCAATCAATATCATAGGAGTTATGATGAAGATGTTATTCCACTTTTAACCGAAGTGATTCTAGTTTACCTTGTTTGGAGATTTGGCAATTTCTTCTTGATTCTAATCAAACCTGAATGAATCAAGAGGTAAGAATCTTGATCTAGACTCATAAATCAGTGTAGAATCATCCTGAAGTTGAATCAATATCATTGGACTTATGATGAAGAAGTTATCCCACTTTTAACCTAAGTGATCCCAGTTTACTCTGTTTGGAGATTTGGCAATTTATTCTTGATACTAATAAAACCAGAATGAATCACGATGTAGGAAGCTTGATTTGGACTCATTAATCAATTTAGAATCACCCTGTAGTTGAATCAAGATCATAAGAGTTATTATCAAGAAGTTATCCCACTTTTAACCGAAGTGATTCCAGTTTACCCTATTTGGAGAATTGGCAATTTCTTCTTGATACAAATAAAACCAGAGTGAATCACGATGTTTTGGACTCATAAATCAGTTTAGAATCACCCTGAAGTTGAATCAAGATCATATGAGTTATGATGAAGAAGTTAACCACTTTTATCCTAAGAGACTCCAGTTTACACTGTTTTGAGATTTGGCAGTTTCTTCTTGATTCTAATCAAACAAGAATGAATCAAGATGAAAGAAGCTTTATTTGGACTCATAAATCAGTGGATAATCACCCTGAAATTGAATCAATATCATTGGAGTTATGAAGAAGAAGTTATCCCACTTTTAACCGAAGTGATTTCAGTTTGCCCTGTTTGGAGAGTTGGCAATTTCTTCTTGTTACTAACAAAACCAGAATGAATCACGATGTAAGAAGCTTGATTTGGACTCATAAATCAGTATAGAATTATCCTGAAGTTGAATCAATATCATTGGAGTTATGATGAATAAGTTATCCCAGTTTTAACTGAAGTGACTCCAGTTTACCCTGTTTGGAGATTTGGCGATTTCTTCTTGATTCTAATCAAACAAGAATGAATCAAGATATAAGAAGCTTTATTTGGACTCATAAATCAGTGGATAATCACCCTGAAGTTGAATCAATATAATAGGAGTTATGATGAAGATGTTATTCCACTTTTAACCGAAGTGATTAGAGTTTACCTTGTTTGGAGATTTGGCAATTTCTTCTTGATTCTAATCAAACCAGAATGAATCAAGATGTAAGAATATTGATTTAGACTCATAAATCAGTTTAGAATCATCCGGGAGTTGAATCAATATAGTTGGACTTATGATGAAGAAGTTATCCCACTTTTAACCTAAGTGATCACAGTTTACCCTGTTTGGAGATTTGGCAATTTATTCTTGATACTAATAAAACCAGAATGAATCACGATGTAGGAAGCTTGATATAGACTCATAAATCAGTGTAGAATCATCCTGAAGTTGAATCAATATCATTGGACTTATGATTAAGAAGTTATTCCACTTTTAACAGAAGTGATTCCAGTTTACCCTGTTTGGAGATTTGGCAATTTCTTCTTGATTCTAATCAAACCAGAATAAATCAAGATGTAAGAATCTTGATTTTGATTCATAAATCAGTGTAGAATCATACTGAAGTTGAATCAATATCATTGGAGTTATGATGAAGAAGTTATCCCACTTTTCACCGAAGTGATTCCAGTTTGCTCTGTTTGGAGAGTTGGCAATATATTCTTGATACTAATCAAACCAGAATGAATCAAGAAGTAAGAATCTTTATTTGGACTCATAAATCAGTGGATAATCACCCTGAAGTTGAATCAATATCATTGGAGTTATAAAGAAGAAGTTATCCCACTTTTAAACGATGTGATTCTAGTTTTTCCTGTTTGGAGAGTTGGCAGTTTCTTCTTGATTCTAATCAAACCAGAATGAACCTAGATTAAAGAACCTTTAATTGGACTCATAAATCAGTGGATAATCACCCTGAAGTTGAATCAATATCATTGGAGTTATAAAGAAGAAGTTATCCCACTTTTAACCGAAGTGATTCTAGTTTTTCCTGTTTGGAGAGTTGGCAATTTCTTCTTGATACTAATAAAACCAGAATGAATCACGATGTAAGAAGCTTGATTTGGACTCATTAATCAGTATAGAATTATCCTGAAGTTGAATCAATATCATTGGAGTTATGATAAAGAAGTTATCCCACTTTTAACCGAAGTGACTCCAGTTTATCATGTTTGGAGATTTGGCAATTCTTTCTTGATTCTAATCAAACCAGAATGAATCAAGATGTAAGAAGCTTTATTTGGACTCATAAATCAGTGGATAATCGCCCTGAAGTTGAATCAATATCATAGGAGTTATGATGAAGATGTTATTCCACTTTTAACCGAAGTGATTCCAGTTTACCCTGTTTGGAGATTTGGCGATTTCTTCTTGATTCTAATCAAACAAGAATGAATCAAGATATAAGAAGCTTTATTTGGACTCATAAATCAGTGGATAATCACCCTGAAGTTGAATCAATATAATAGGAGTTATGATGAAGATGTTATTCCACTTTTAACCGAAGTGATTAAAGTTTACCTTGTTTGGAGATTTGGCAATTTCTTCTTGATTCTAATCAAACCAGAATGAATCAAGATGTAAGAATATTGATTTAGACTCATAAATCAGTTTAGAATCATCCGGGAGTTGAATCAATATAGTTGGACTTATGATGAAGAAGTTATCCCACTTTTAACCTAAGTGATCACAGTTTACCCTGTTTGGAGATTTGGCAATTTATTCTTGATACTAATAAAACCAGAATGAATCACGATGTAGGAAGCTTGATATAGACTCATAAATCAGTGTAGAATCATCCTGAAGTTGAATCAATATCATTGGACTTATGATTAAGAAGTTATTCCACTTTTAACAGAAGTGATTCCAGTTTACCCTGTTTGGAGATTTGGCAATTTCTTCTTGATTCTAATCAAACCAGAATAAATCAAGATGTAAGAATCTTGATTTTGATTCATAAATCAGTGTAGAATCATACTGAAGTTGAATCAATATCATTGGAGTTATGATGAAGAAGTTATCCCACTTTTCACCGAAGTGATTCCAGTTTGCTCTGTTTGGAGAGTTGGCAATATATTCTTGATACTAATCAAACCAGAATGAATCAAGAAGTAAGAATCTTTATTTGGACTCATAAATCAGTGGATAATCACCCTGAAGTTGAATCAATATCATTGGAGTTATAAAGAAGAAGTTATCCCACTTTTAAACGATGTGATTCTAGTTTTTCCTGTTTGGAGAGTTGGCAGTTTCTTCTTGATTCTAATCAAACCAGAATGAACCTAGATTAAAGAACCTTTAATTGGACTCATAAATCAGTGGATAATCACCCTGAAGTTGAATCAATATCATTGGAGTTATAAAGAAGAAGTTATCCCACTTTTAACCGAAGTGATTCTAGTTTTTCCTGTTTGGAGAGTTGGCAATTTCTTCTTGATACTAATAAAACCAGAATGAATCACGATGTAAGAAGCTTGATTTGGACTCATTAATCAGTATAGAATTATCCTGAAGTTGAATCAATATCATTGGAGTTATGATAAAGAAGTTATCCCACTTTTAACCGAAGTGACTCCAGTTTATCATGTTTGGAGATTTGGCAATTCTTTCTTGATTCTAATCAAACCAGAATGAATCAAGATGTAAGAAGCTTTATTTGGACTCATAAATCAGTGGATAATCGCCCTGAAGTTGAATCAATATCATAGGAGTTATGATGAAGATGTTATTCCACTTTTAACCGAAGTGATTCCAGTTTACCTTGTTTGGAGATTTGGCAATTTCTTCTTGATTCTAATCAAACCAGAATGAATCAAGATGTAAGAATCTTGATTTAGAATCATAAATCAGTGTAGAATCATCCAGAAAATTGAATCAATATCATTGGACTTATGATGAAGAAGTTATCCCACTTTTAAACTAAGTGATCCCAGTTTACCCTGTTTGGAGATTTGGCAATTTATTCTTGATACTAATAAAACCAGATTGAATCACGATGTAGGAAGCTTTATTTGGACTCATTAATCAGTGTAGAATTACCCTGTAGTTGAATCAAGATCATAGTAGTTATGATGAAGAAGTTATCCCACTTTTAACCGAAGTGATTCCAGTTTACCCTGTTTGGAGAATTGGCAATTTCTTCTTGATACAAATAAAACCAGAATGAATCACGATGTAAGAATCTGATTGGACTCATAAATCAGTTTAGAATCACCCTGAAGTTGAATCAAGATCATAGGAGTTATGATGAAGAAGTTATCCCACTTTTAACTGAAGTGATTCCAGTATACCCTGTTTGGAGATTTGGCAATTTCTTCTTGATTCTAATCAAACCAGAATGAATCAAGACGTAAGAAGCTTGATTTGGACTCATAAATCAGTGTAGAATCATCCTGAAGTTGAATCAATATCATTGGTGTTATGATGAAGAAGTTATCCCACTTTTAACCGAAATGATTCCAGTTTGCCCTTTTTGGAGAGTTGGCAATTTCTTCTTCATACTAATAAAACCAGAATGAATCATGATGTAAGAAGCTTGATTTGAACACATAAATCAGTTTAGAATCACCCTGAAGTTGAATCAATATCATTGGTGTTATGATGAAGAAGTTATCCCACTTTTAACCGAAGTGACTCCAGTTTACCCTGTTTGGAGATTTGGCAATTTCTTCTTGATTCTAATCAAACCAGAATGAATCAAGATGTAAGAAGCTTTATTTGTACTCATAAATCAGTGGATTATCACCCTGAAGTTGAATCAATATCATAGGAGTTATGAAGAAGAAGTTATCCCACTTTTATCCGAAGTTACTCTAGTTTACCCTGTTTGGAGATTTGGAAATTTCTTCTTGATTCTAATTAAACCAAAATGAATCAAGATGTAAGAAGCTTTATTTGGACTCATAAATCAGTGGATAATCACCTTGAAGTTGAATCAATATCATTGGAGTTATGATAAAGATGTTATTCCACTTTTAACCGAAGTGATTCCAGTTTACCTTGTTTGGAGATTTGGTAATTTCTTCTTGATTCTAATCAAACCAGAATGAATCAAGATGTAAGAATCTTGATTTAGACTCATAAATCAGTGTAGAATCATCCTGAAGTTGAATCAATATCATTGGACATATGATGAAGAAGTTATCCCACTTTTAACCTAAGTGATCCCAGTTTACCCTGTTTGGAGATTTGGCAATTTATTCTTGATACTAATAAAACCAGAATGAATCACGATGTAGGATTCTTTATTTGGAATCATTAATCAGTTCAGAATCACCGAATTTGAATCAAGATCATAGGAGTTATGAAGAAGAAGTTATCCCACTTTTAACCGAAGTGATTCTACTTTACCCTGTTTGGAGATTTGGCAATTTCTTCTTGATAGAAATAAAACAAGAATGAATCACGATGCAAGAATATTGATTTGGACTCATAAATAAGTTTAGAATCACCTTGAAGTTGAATCAAGATCATAGGAGTAATGATGAAGAAGTTAACCCACTTTTATCTGAAGTGACTCCAGTTTACCCTGTTTGGAGATTTGGCAGTTTCTTCTTGATTCTAATCAAACCAGAATGAATCAAGATGAAAGAAGCTTTATTTGGACTCATAAATCAGTGGATAATCACCCTGAAGTTGAATCAATATCATTGGAGTTATGAAGAAGAAGTTATCCCACTTTTAACCGAAGTGATTCCAGTTTGCCCTGTTTGGAGAGTTGGCAATTTCTTCTTGATAATAATAAAACCAGAATGAATCACGATGTAAGAAGCTTGATTTGGACTCATAAATCAGTGTAGAATCACCCTGAAGTTGAATCAAGATCATAGGAGTTATGATGAAGAAGTTATCCAATTTTAACCGAAGTGACTCCAGTTTACCCTGTTTGGAGATTTGGCTATTTCTTCTTGATTCTAATCAAACCAGAATGAATCAAGATGTAATAAGCTTTATTTGGACTCACAAATAAGTGGATAATCACCCTGAAGTTGAATCAATATCATAGGAGTTATGATGAAGATGTTATTCCTCTTTTAACCGAAGTGATTGTAGTTTACCTTGTTTGGAGATTTGACAATTTCTTCTTGATTCTAATCAAACCAGAATGAATCAAGATGTAAGAATCTTGATTTAGACTCATAAATCAGTGTAAAATCATCCAGAAAATTGAATCAATATCATTGGACTTATGATGAAGAAGTTATCCCACTTTTAACCTAAGTGATCCCAGTTTACCCTGTTTGGAGATTTGACAATTTATTCTTGATACTAAGAAAACCAGAATGAATCACGATGTAGGAAGCTTGATTTGGGACTCATTAATCAGTGTAGAATCACCCTGTAGTTGAATCAAGATCATAGGAGTTATGATGAAGAAATTATCCCACTTTTAACCGAAGTGATTCCAGTTTACCCTGTTTGGAGAATTGGCAATTTCTTCTTGATACAAATAAAACCAGAATGAATCACGATGTAAGAATCTTGATTTGGACTCATAAATCAGTTTAGAATCACCCTGAAATTGAATCAAAATCATAGGAGTTATGATGAAGAAGTTAACCCACTTTTATCCGAAGTGACTCCAGTTTACCCTGTTTGGAGATTGACAGTTTCTTCTTGATTCTAATAAAACCTTAATGAATCAAGATGAAAGAAGAATTATTTGGGCTCATAAATCAGTGGATAATCACCCTGAAGTTGAATCAATATCCTTGGAGTTATAAAGAAGAAGTTATCCCACTGTTAACCGAAGTGATTCCAGTTTTCCCTGTTTGGTGAGTTTGCAATTTCTTCTTGATACTAATAAAACCAGAATGAATCATGATGTAAGAAGCTTGATTTGGACTCATAAATCAGCATAGAATTATCCTGAAGTTGAATCAATATAATTGGAGTTATGATAATGAAGTTATCCCATTTTTAACCGAAGTGACTCCAGTTTATCATGTTTGGAGATTTGGCAATTCCTTCTTGATTCTAATCAAACCAGAACGAATCAAGATGTAAGAAGCTTTATCTGGACTCATAAATCAGTGGATAATCACCCTGAATTTCAATCAATATCATAGGAGTTATGATGAAGATGTTATTCCACTTTTAACCGAAGTGATTCTAGTTTACCTTGTTTGGAGATTTTGCAATTTCTTCTTGATTCTAATCAAACCTGAATGAATCAAGAGGTAAGAATCTTGATTTAGACTCATAAATCAGTGTAGAATCATCCTGAAGTTGAATCAATATCATTGGACTTATGATGAAGAAGTTATCCCACTTTTAACCTAAGTGATCCCAGTTTACCCTGTTTGGAGATTTGGCAATTTATTCTTGATACTAATTGGTGCGATCCTGACCAGCCTCAACCTGAGGGATTTGAAGATCAACTATGAAGCAGCTAGGAGATTAATCAAGACACAATCTAATGGGCTGTATAGAAACTTTAATTATCTTATCAGAGAAATAATGGACAGAGAGGAGACAAAGGTTACTCATGGTGCAGCCTTTGCTATACTTGGTCAGACATTGCATCAGCATGGATTACATGAGATCAATCAGAAACGACGGTCAGCTGGCAAGAAACACATAGAGAATGGACAAAGATGGCGTTTACATCAGAGTTCAATTGAGCAGATTGTTATATGGATCAAGAATGATCTCTTTGTTTGCAAACTGGACCAGGAGTACAACAAAGACGAGCTGGGCTTTAAC
This sequence comes from Moricandia moricandioides, assembly GCA_905132885.1. NCBI lineage: Eukaryota > Viridiplantae > Streptophyta > Magnoliopsida > Brassicales > Brassicaceae > Moricandia > Moricandia moricandioides. The sequence goes on from CAJHQQ010004098.1 coordinate 15,058, forward strand.
ATGGCGTGCCTATGGTGTTGTTGGCTGAAAGAGGGCCTTTCAAGCCCAATAAATGGAAAGATCGACCAGCTTGGCTTAAGTTGGCCGGTTTGCTTAGTTAGGTGTTTTTCTGATTTCTTGTAATTCTAAACCAACTAGGACTAGGATTAGGGTTAAGGTTTCATAAACCAATTAGAAATAGGTTTTGGTTTTCCTTTTAGAGTTAGGATAAGGTTTTCTAGTTAGGGTTTTCTATCTTGTCTTTATAAAGCCAAAAGCAGCACATATTGTAACTTACACATTCTTTTAATAAAATCTAAGCTTTTGACTTGTCAAACTCATCCCTTAGGGGACCTCAAACCCTTGTTCACGTGGAACAAGTTTTCTTTGTCACACAAGGTAGCGTGAGCTTCTGTGATTCATCCTAGACATGAAGCAGGGTTATCTTGTGTCTCAGGAGTCGCTAAACAACTCTAGAGCAGTCCATAGCTCTATGGTGAAGATCACCCAACGTCTTGGAGCTTCTCAGGCTCAAGGATCCACCCATCATCCCTCAAGTGTGATTGGGACAAGGTCTTCCTATCCTAGGCCGCACCATGTGGTATCAGAGCCACTTGGGGGTTTAGGGTTTGATGATCTTAACCTAGGATCACGAATTCCATCATCTATCCAGCAATCTTCAATGTTTTCTTGTGGGAAGCAGGAAGATAAGGCTAAACAACAAGCAACAAGGAAGAGAGTTGCAGCAAGCCAGACCTTGATCTTTAGTGAACAACAACTGGATGACCTAGCAGCAGAGATCTTCAACCAAATCATGAGAGAACGTGGCAGCAAGCAAAGGTGGAACAGATCTGACCTAAAAATGTCCAAGGAGACAAAGTTACTTGCTTTGGATCAGTTTGGGCGCTGGTCTAGGGCTTCACCAGGAGCAAAAGAAAACATCCAGCTAGTTCCTGAGCTATCAACAAACAAAGTCTGGAAAATAGGAAAACAAACTTCTAAGCTATGCTCACAAACGGCTGAGAAGAAACCTGAGAAGAAAAATGAGAAGATACCAGAGATTGAACCAGCATTGGCTACTTCTTGTCAAGGAGAATATTCAATATTTCAACAAGAACAAGAGGAGCACGTACCAGGAACTTTGTGTGGTCCTATTCTCGACCTAACCAAAGCAAAAGAAGAAGGAAAACTTGATGCAGCGCTTGTAGTTCATAAGGAGTCATCTGAGACTTTGATTGAACAAGGTGGATTCATTAGATTTTCTTCTTATTATTCACTGACCAGGCCTCTTGTTTGTGTTAAATTCAGTCTCGTGGATACTTAAAGCTTGTCAAGAAGCTGCACAACTTTATCTTTGAACCAGGAGGAAAGCTATGTGAGTTTAAGAGCAATAACAACATTTTGGCGCAAAGAGCAACAACCAAGCTGAGTATGCACGAAAATTTTATCCTCAAAGAGCAGGATTTGAGGTCAAATCCTTATAAAGGAGGAGGGGGTAGTGTAACTCAAATCAGCAGCAATGGCAAGATGAAAGAGAGCAAGTCCGAGTTGCATCAACTTCTCAAAGACTTGCAGTTTTGGCCTCATCATCCTAGACCAAGAAAACACGTGATTCATGCTGATATGAGATCTAGGGAGAGCTTGTATCACACAACATCAATGGTACAAGCAAGGGTATCCAGAAAAGACAAGTTCAAAATCGAGTTCTTCACTTTACATTATGACTTGAGTTGGCTTGTGGACAAGTGTGAAAGATCAGGGATGACCCAAGAGAGGAAAGGGACGGTCCTAGACTCAAGAATGAGTATGGGGATCAATGTACACGACCTCCTGACCAGGAGAAGCATGTCAGTCGATTCACATTGAGTTTGGATCGAATTGCGTTGAGAGATGGCTGGAATCTGCTTATTCTCAACCATATGGGATTGGTGCGTCCACCAGAGTGTGGAACAAGGTTCTTAGTCAGTCATGAAGAGCCATTATTACTTGCTGAGATGTCTTGTGTGCTAAGAATCTTTACAGCCAGAGCAATGTATGAGGAGGAGGATATGAATGTGTTTATCTTAGATGGTTCGGATTTGAGGACAAATCCTTTTAAAGGAGGAGGGGATGGTGCGATCCTGACCAGCCTCAACCTGAGGGATTTGAAGATCAACTATGAAGCAGCTAGGAGATTAATCAAGACACAATATAATGGGCTGTATAGAAGCTTTAATTATCTGATCAGAGAAATAATGGACAGAGAGGAGACAAAGGTTACTCATGGTGCAGCCTTTGCTATACTTGGTCAGACATTGCATCAGCATGGATTACATGAGATCAATCAGAACCGACGTTCAGCTGGCAAGAAACACATAGAGAATGGACAAAGATGGTGTTTACATCAGAGTTCAATGGAGCATATTGTTATATGGATCAAAAATGATCTCTTTGTTTGCAAACTGGACCAGGAGTACAACAAAGACGAGCTGGGCTTTAACATGGACGTGCCTATGGTGTTGTTGGCTGTAAGAGGGCCTTTCAAGCCCAATAAATGGAAAGATCGACCAGCTTGGCTTAAGTTGGCCGGTTTGCTTAGTTAGGTGTTTTTCTGATTTCTTGTAATTCTAAACCAACTAGGACTAGGATTATGGTTAAGGTTTCATAAACCAATTAGAAATAGGTTTTGGTTTTCCTTTTAGAGTTAGGATAAGGTTTTCTAGTTAGGGTTTTCTATCTTGTCTTTATAAAGCCAAAAGCAGCACATATTGTAACTTACACATTCTTTTAATAAAATCTAAGCTTTTGGCTTGTCAAACTCGTCCCTTAGGGGACCTCAAACCCTTGTTCACGTGGAACAAGTTTTCTTTGTCACACAAGGTAGCGTGAGCTTCTGTGATTCATCCTAGACATGAAGCAGGGTTATCTTGTGTCTCAGGAGTCGCTAAACAACTCTAGAGCAGTCCATAGCTCTATGGTGAAGATCACCCAACGTCCTGGAGCTTCTCAGGCTCAAGGATCCACCCATCATCCCTCAAGTGTGATTGGGACAAGGTCTTCCTATCCTAGGCCGCACCATGTGGTATCAGAGCCACTTGGGGGTTTAGGGTTTGATGATCTTAACCTAGGATCACGAATTCCATCATCTATCCAGCAATCTTCAATGTTTTCTTGTGGGAAGCAGGAAGATAAGGCTAAACAACAAGCAACAAGGAAGAGAGTTGCAGCAAGCCAGACCTTGATCTTTAGTGAACAACAACTGGATGACCTAGCAGCAGAGATCTTCAACCAAATCATGAGAGAACGTGGCAGCAAGCAAAGGTGGAACAGATCTGACCTAAAAATGTCCAAGGAGACAAAGTTACTTGCTTTGGATCAGTTTGGGCGCTGGTCTAGGGCTTCACCAGGAGCAAAAGAAAACATCCAGCTAGTTCCTGAGCTATCAACAAACAAAGTCTGGAAAATAGGAAAACAAACTTCTAAGCTATGCTCACAAACGGCTGAGAAGAAACCTGAGAAGAAAAATGAGAAGATACCAGAGATTGAACCAGCATTGGCTACTTCTTGTCAAGGAGAATATTCAATATTTCAACAAGAACAAGAGGAGCACGTACCAGGAACTTTGTGTGGTCCTATTCTCGACCTAACCAAAGCAAAAGAAGAAGGAAAACTTGATGCAGCGCTTGTAGTTCATAAGGAGTCATCTGAGACTTTGATTGAACAAGGTGGATTCATTAGATTTTCTTCTTATTATTCACTGACCAGGCCTCTTGTTTGTGTTAAATTCAGTCTCGTGGATACTTAAAGCTTGTCAAGAAGCTGCACAACTTTATCTTTGAACCAGGAGGAAAGCTATGTGAGTTTAAGAGCAATAACAACATTTTGGCGCAAAGAGCAACAACCAAGCTGAGTATGCACGAAAATTTTATCCTCAAAGAGCAGGATTTGAGGTCAAATCCTTATAAAGGAGGAGGGGGTAGTGTAACTCAAATCAGCAGCAATGGCAAGATGAAAGAGAGCAAGTCCGAGTTGCATCAACTTCTCAAAGACTTGCAGTTTTGGCCTCATCATCCTAGACCAAGAAAACACGTGATTCATGCTGATATGAGATCTAGGGAGAGCTTGTATCACACAACATCAATGGTACAAGCAAGGGTATCCAGAAAAGACAAGTTCAAAATCGAGTTCTTCACTTTACATTATGACTTGAGTTGGCTTGTGGACAAGTGTGAAAGATCAGGGATGACCCAAGAGAGGAAAGGGACGGTCCTAGACTCAAGAATGAGTATGGGGATCAATGTACACGACCTCCTGACCAGGAGAAGCATGTCAGTCGATTCACATTGAGTTTGGATCGAATTGCGTTGAGAGATGGCTGGAATCTGCTTATTCTCAACCATATGGGATTGGTGCGTCCACCAGAGTGTGGAACAAGGTTCTTAGTCAGTCATGAAGAGCCATTATTACTTGCTGAGATGTCTTGTGTGCTAAGAATCTTTACAGCCAGAGCAATGTATGAGGAGGAGGATATGAATGTGTTTATCTTAGATGGTTCGGATTTGAGGACAAATCCTTTTAAAGGAGGAGGGGATGGTGCGATCCTGACCAGCCTCAACCTGAGGGATTTGAAGATCAACTATGAAGCAGCTAGGAGATTAATCAAGACACAATATAATGGGCTGTATAGAAGCTTTAATTATCTGATCAGAGAAATAATGGACAGAGAGGAGACAAAGGTTACTCATGGTGCAGCCTTTGCTATACTTGGTCAGACATTGCATCAGCATGGATTACATGAGATCAATCAGAACCGACGTTCAGCTGGCAAGAAACACATAGAGAATGGACAAAGATGGTGTTTACATCAGAGTTCAATGGAGCATATTGTTATATGGATCAAGAATGATCTCTTTGTTTGCAAACTGGACCAGGAGTACAACAAAGACGAGCTGGGCTTTAACATGGACGTGCCTATGGTGTTGTTGGCTGAAAGAGGGCCTTTCGAGCCCAATAAATGTAAAGATCGACCAGCTTGGCTTAAGTTAGCCGGTTTGCTTAGTTAGGTGTTTTTCTGATTTCTTGTAATTCTAAACCAACTAGGACTAGGATTAGGGTTAAGGTTTCATAAACCAATTAGAAATAGGTTTTGGTTTTCCTTTTAGAGTTAGGATAAGGTTTTCTAGTTAGGGTTTTCTATCTTGTCTTTATAAAGCCAAAAGCAGCACATATTGTAACTTACACATTCTTTTAATAAAATCTAAGCTTTTGACTTGTCAAACTCATCCCTTAGGGGACCTCAAACCCTTGTTCACGTGGAACAAGTTTTCTTTGTCACACAAGGTAGCGTGAGCTTCTGTGATTCATCCTAGACATGAAGCAGGGTTATCTTGTGTCTCAGGAGTCGCTAAACAACTCTAGAGCAGTCCATAGCTCTATGGTGAAGATCACCCAACGTCTTGGAGCTTCTCAGGCTCAAGGATCCACCCATCATCCCTCAAGTGTGATTGGGACGAGTCTTCCTATCCAAGGCCGCACCACTAATAAAACCAGAATGAATCACGATGTAGGAAGCTTGATTTGGACTCATTAATCAGTGTAGAATCGCCCTGTAGTTGAATCAAGATCATAGGAGTTATTATGAAGAAGTTATCCCACTTTTAGCCGAAGTGATTCCAGTTTACCCTGTTCGGAGAAATGGCAATTTCTTCTTGATACAAATAAAACCAGAATGAATCACGATGTAAGAATCTTAATTTGGACTCATAAATCAGTTTTGAATCACCATGAAGTTGAATCAAGATCATAGGAGTTATGATGAAGAAGTTAACCCACTTTTATCCGAAGAGACTCCAGTTTACCCTGTTTGGAGATTTGGTAGTTTCTTCTTGATTCTAATAAAACCAGAATGAATCAAGATGAAAGAAGCTTTATTTGGACTCATAAATCAGTGGATAATCACCCTGAAGTTGAATCAATATCATAGGAGTTATGAAGAAGAAGTTATCCCACTTTTAACCGAAGTGATTTCAGTTTGCCCTGTTTGGAGAGTTGGCAATTTCTTCTTGATACTAATAAAACCAGAATGAATCACGATGTAAGAAACTTGATTTGGACTCATAAATCAGTATAGAATTATCCTGAAGTTGAATCAATATCATTGGAGTTATGATGAAGAAGTTATCCCAGTTTTAACTGAAGTGACTCCAATTTACCCTGTTTGGAGATTTGGCGATTTCTTCTTGATTCTAATCAAACCAGAATGAATCAAGATATAAGAAGCTTTATTTGGACTCATAAATCAGTGGATAATCACCCTGAAGTTGAATCAATATAATAGGAGTTATGATGAAGATGTTATTCCACTTTTAACCGAAGTGATTCCAGTTTATCTTGTTTGGAGATTTGATAATTTCTTCTTGATTCTAATCAAACCAGAATGAATCAAGATGTAAGAATATTGATTTAGAATCATAAATCAGTTTAGAATCATCCTGAAGTTGAATCAATATCATTGGACTTATTTATGAAGAAGTTATCCCACTTTTAACCTAAGTGATCCCAGTTTATCCTGTTTGGAGATTTGACAATTTATTCTTGATACTAATAAAACCAGAATGAATCACGATGTAGGAAGCTTGATTTGGACACATTAATCAGTGTAGAATCACCCTGTAGTTGAATCAAAATCATAGGAGTTATGAAGAAGAAGTTATCCCACTTTTAACCAAAGTGATTCCAGTTTACCCTGTTTGGAGATTTGGCAATTTCTTCTTGATACAAATAAAACCAGAATGAATCACGATGTAAGAATCTTGATTTGGACTCATAAATCAGTTTAGAATCACCCTAAAGTTGAATCAAGATCATAGGAGTTATGATGAAGAAGTTAACCCACTTTTATTCGAAGTGACTCCAGTTTTCCCTGTTTGGAGATTTGGCAGTTTCTTCTTGATTATAATCAAACCAGAATGAATCAAGATGAAAGAAGCTTTATTAGGACTCATAAATCAGTGGATAATCACCCTGAAGTTGAATCAATATCATTGGAGTTTTAAAGAAGAAGTTATCCCACTTTTAACCGAAGTGATTCCAGTTTTTCCTGTTTGGAGAGTTGGCAATTTCTTCTTGATACTAATAAAAACAGAGTGAATCACGATGTAAGAAGCTTGATTTGGACTCATTAATCAGTATAGAATTATCCTGAAGTTGAATCAATATCATTGGAGTTATGATAAATAAGTTATCCCACTTTTAGCCGAAGTGACTCCAGTTTATCCTTTTTGGAGATTTGGCAATTCCTTCTTGATTCTAATCAAACCAGAATGAATCAAGATGTAAGAAGCTTTATTTGGACTCATAAATCAGTGGATAATCACCCTGAAGTTGAATCAATATCATAGGAGTTATGATGAAGATGTTATTTCACTTTTAACCGAAGTGATTCCAGTTTACCTTGTTTGGAGATTTGGCAATTTCTTCTTGATTCTAATGAAACCAGAATGAATCAAGATGTAAGATTCTTGATTTAGACTCATAAATCAGTGTAGAATCATCCTGAAGTTGAATCAATATCATTGGACTTATGATTAAGAAGTTATCCCACTTTTAACCTAAGTGATCCCAGTTTACCCTGTTTGGAGAATTGGCAATTTCTTCTTGATACAAATAAAACCAGAATGAATCACGATGTAAGAATATTGATTTGGACTCATAAATCAGTTTAGAATCACCCTGAAGTTGAATCAAGATCATAGGAGTTATGATGAAGAAGTTAACCCACTTTTATCCGAAGTGACTCCAGTTTACCCTGTTTGGAGATTTGGCAGTTTCTTCTTGATTCTAATCAAACCAGAATGAATCAAGATGAAAGAAGCTTTATTTGGACTCATAAATCAGTGGATAATCACCCTGAAGTTGAATCAATATCATTGGAGTTATAAAGAAGAAGTTATCCCACTTTTAACCGAAGTGATTCCAGTTTTCCCTGTTTGGAGAGTTGGCAATTTCTTCTTGATATTAAAAAAACCAGAATGAATCACGATGTAAGAAGCTTGATTTGGAATCATAAATCAGAATAGAATTATCCTGAAGTTGAATCAATATCATTGGAGTTATGATAAATAAGTTATCCCACTTTTAACCGAAGTGACTCCAGTTTATCCTGTTTGGAGATTTGAGAATTTCTTTTGATTCAAGATGTAAGAAGCTTTATTTGGACTCATAAATCAGTGGATAATCACCCTAAAGTTGAATCAATATCATAGGAGTTATGATGAAGATCTTATTCCACTTTTAACCGAAGTGATTCCAGTTTGCCCAATTTGGAGATTTGGCAATTTCTCCTTGATTCTAACCAAAACCAGTTATGATGAAGATGTTATCCCAGTTTTAACCTAAGTGGTCCCAGTTTACCATGTTTGGAGATTTGGTAATTTATTCTTGATACTAATAAAACCAGAATGAATCACAATGTAGGAATCTTGATTTGGACTCATTAATCAGTTTAGAATCACCGAATTTGAATCAAGATCATAGGAGTTAAGAAGAAGAAGTTATCCCACTTTTAACCGAAGTGATTCTAGTTTACCCTGTTTGGAGATTTGGCAATTTCTTCTTGATAAAAATAAGACAAGAATGAATCATTATGTAAGAATATTGATTTGGACTCATAAATCAGTTTAGAATCACCTGAATTTGGATCAAGATCATGGGAGTTATGATGAAGAAGTTATCCCACTTTTATCCGAAGTGACTCCAGTTTACTCTGTTTGGAGATTTGGCAGTGTCTTCTTGATTCTAATTAAACCAGAATGAATCAAGATGAAAGAAGCTTTATTTGGACTCACAAATCAGTGGATAATCACCCTGAAGTTGAATCAATATCATTGGAGTTATGAAGAAGAACTTATCCCACTTTTAACCGAAGTGATTCCAGTTTGCCATGTTTGAAGAGTTGGCAATTTCTTCTTGATACTAATAAAAAAAAATGAATCACGATGTAAGAAGCTTGATTTGGACTCATAAATCATTGTAGAATCACCCTGAAGTTGAATCAAGATCATAGGAGTTATGATGAAGAAGTTATCCCACTTTTAACCGAAGTGATTCCAGTATACCCTGTTTGGAGATTTGGCAATTTCTTCTTGATTCTAATCAAACCAGAATGAATCAAGACGTAAGAAGCTTGATTTGGACTCATTAATCAGTGTAGAATCATCCTGAAGTTGAATCAATATCATTGGTGTTATGATGAAGAATTATCCCACTTTTAACCCAAGTGATTCCAGTTTGCCCTGTTTGGAGAGTTGGCAATTTCTTCTTGATACTAATAAAACTAGAATGAATCACGTTGTAAGAAGCTTGATTTGGACTCATAAATCAGTTTAGAATCACCCTGAATTTGAATCAAGATCATAGGAGTTATGAAGAAGAAGTTATCCCACTTTTAACCGAAATGACTCCAGTTTACCCTGTTTGGAGATTTGGCAATTTCTTCTTGATTCTAATCAAACCAGAATGAATCAAGATGTAAGAAGCTTTATTTGTACTCATAAATCAATGGATAATCACCCTGAAGTTGAATCAATATCATAGGAGTTATGAAGAAGAAGTTATCCCACTTTTATCCGAAGTTACTTCAGTTTACCCTGTTTGGAGATTTGAGAATTTCTTCTTGATTCTAATCAAACCAGAATGAATCAAGATGTAAGAAGCTTTATTTGGACTCATAAATCAGTGGATAATCACCCTGAAGTTGTATAAATATCATAGGAGTTATGATAAAGATGTTATTCCACTTTTAACTGAAGTGATTCCAGTTTACCTTGTTTGGAGATTTGACAATTTCTTCTTGATTCTAATCAAACCAGAATGAATCAAGATGTAAGAATCTTGATTTAGACTCATAAATCAGTGTAGAATCATCCTGAAGTTGAATCAATATCATTGGACTTTTGATGAAGAAGTTATCCCACTTTTAATCTAAGTGATCCCAGTTTACCATGTTTGGAGATTTGGTAATTTATTCTTGATACTAATAAAACCAGAATGAATCACGATGTAAAAAGCTTGATTTGGACTCATTAATCAGTATAGAATTATCCTGAAGTTGAATCAATATCATTGGAGTTATGATAAAGAAGTTATCCCACTTTTAACCGAAGTGACTCCAGTTTATCCTGTTTGGAGATTTGGCAATTCCTTCTTGATTCTAATCAAACCAGAATGAATCAAGATATAAGAAGCTTTATTTGGACTCATAAATCAGTGGATAATCACCCTGAAGTTGAATCAATATCATAGGAGTTATGATGAAGATGTTATTTCACTTTTAACCGAAGTGATTCCAGTTTACCTTGTTTGGAGATTTGGCAATTTCTTCTTGATTCTAATCAAAACAGAATGAATCAAGATGTAAGATTCTTGATTTAGACTCATAAATCAGTGTAGAATCATCCTGAAGTTGAATTAATATCATTGGACTTATGATTAAGAAGTTAACCCACTTTTAACCTAAGTGATCCCAGTTTACCCTGTTTGGAGATTTGGCAATTTATTCTTGATACTAATAAAACCAGAATGAATCACGATGTAAGAAGCTTGATTTGGACTCATAAATCAGTGTAGAATCACCCTGAAGTTGAATCAAGATCATAGGAGTTATGATGAAGAAGTTATCCCACTTTTACCCGAAGTGACTCCAGTTTATCCTGTTTGGAGATTTGGCTATTTCTTCTTGATTCTAATCAAACCAGAATGAATCAAGATGTAATAAGCTTTATTTGGACTCATAAATCAGTGGATAATCACCCTGAAGTTGAATCAATATCATAGGAGTTATGATGAAGATGTTATTGCACTTTTAACCGAAGTGATTCCAGTTTACCTTGTTTGGAGATTTGACAATTTCTTCTTGATTCTAATCAAATCAGAAGGAATCAAGATGTAAGAATCTTGATTTAGATTCATAAATCAGTGTAGAATCATCCTGAAAATTGAGTCAATATCATTGAACTTATGATGAAGATATTATCCCACTTTTAACCTAAGTGATCCCAGTTTACCCTGTTTGGAGATTTGGCAATTTATTCTTGATACTAATAAAACCAGAATGAATCACGATGTAGGAAGCTTGATTTGGACTCATTAATCAGTGTATAATCACCCTGTAGTTGAATCAAGATCATAGGAGTTATGATGATGAAGTTATCCCACTTTTAACCGAAGTGATTCCAGTTTACCCTGTTTGGAGAATTGGCAATTTCTTCTTGATACAAATAAAACCAGAATGAATCACGATGTAAGAATCTTGATTTGGACTCATAAATCAGTTTAGAATCACCCTGAAGTTGAATCAAGATCATAGGAGTTATGATGAAGAAGTTAACCCACTTTTATCCGAAGTGACTCCAGTTTTCCCTGTTTGGAGATTTGACAGTTTCTTCTTGATTCTAATCAAACCAGAATGAATCAAGATGAAAGAAGCTTTCTTAGGACTCATAAAACAGTGGATAATCACCCTGAAGTTGAATCAATATCATTGGAGTTATAAAGAAGAAGTTATCCCACTTTTAACCGAAGTGATTCTAGTTTTTCCTATTTGGAGAGTTGGCAATTTCTTCTTGATACTAATAAAACCAGAATGAATCACGATGTAAGAAGCTTGATTTGGACTCATTAATCAGTATAGAATTATCCTGAAGTTGAATCAATATCATTGGAGTTATGATAAAGAAGTTATCCCACTTTTAACCGAAGTGACTCCAGTTTATCCTTTTTGGAGATTTGGCAATTCCTTCTTGATTCTAATCAAACCAGAATGAATCAAGATGTAAGAAGCTTTATTTGGACTCATAAATTAGTGGATAATCACCTTGAAGTTGAATCAATATCATAGGAGTTATGATGAAGATGTTATTTAACTTTTAACCGAAGTGGTTCCAGTTTACCTTGTTTGGAGATTTGACAATTTCTTCTTGATTCTAATCAAACCAGAATGAATCAATATTTAAGATTCTTGATTTAGACTCATAAATCAGTGTAGAATCATCCTGAAGTTGAATCAATATCATTGGACTTATGATTAAGAAGTTATCCACTTTAACCTAAGTGATCCCTTCTTGATACTAATTGGTGGGCGATCGCTTGACGGGCTCTCACCTGAGGGAGTTTTTGAAGATCAACTATGAATGCAGGCTAGGAGCATTAATCCGACACAAGTCTGAATGGGCTGTATAGAAACTTTAATTTCTTATCGAAAGAAATATAAGTGGACATGAGAGGATGACAAAGGTTTACTCATGGTGGCAGGCCTTTGCTATACATGCTTTGGTCAGACATTGCAAAGTCAGCATGTGGATTAATGAGATCAATTTCTGGAGAAACGACGGTCAGGCTGGGCAAGAAACACCATAGAGAATGGACAAGATGGTTCGTTTACATCAGAAGGGTTCAAGTTTTGAGGCGAGAATGTTATATGGATCAGAATGATCGTCTGTTTTGTTTGCATAACTTGGACGCAGGAGTAGCAACAAGACGAGCTTGGGCTTTTAACATGGCCGCTGCTCTTGGTGTTGTTGGCTGAAGAGGGCCTTCTCAAGTTTCTCCTCAAATAATATGGAAGAATCGACGGAGTCTTGGCTAAGTTGGCCGGTTTTTTGCTTTAATTCACGCGCTGTTTTTGATGGGGATTCTTGTAAGTTCCTTTAAAACAAATAGGACCTTTTAGGCGATTAGGGTTTAAGGTTTCATTAAAACCTAAATTTAGAAATAGGTTTTTGGTTTTCCTTTTTAGAGTTAGGATAAGGTTTTCTAGTTAGGGTGGTTTCTATCTTGTCTTTTATAAAGCCAAAAGCAGCAACATATTTGCTAACTTACCATTCTTTTTATAACAATCGTAGGGCTTTTGGCTTTGTCAAAGCTCGTCTCCACCTTATGGGGACGTGGTTTCAAACGCCTTGTTTCACGTCGGATTATCAGTTTTCTTTGTCACACAAGGTAAGCGTGGAGCTTCTGTGATTCAATCCTAGACATCGAGCAAGGGTTTATCTGGTGTTGTCTCAGGAAGTCCGCTAAACACTCTAGAGCAGGTCCCATTAGTCTTGCTTATGGTGAAGATCACCCAACAGTCCTGGAGGAGCTTCTCAGGCTCCAACGATCCGCACCTCATCTCCCTCAATGTGTGGATTGGGAGGTTTGGCATGGCACTACTGTTCTATCAAGGCCGCACCACGCTAATAAAACCAGAATGAATCACGATGTTAGGAAGCCTTGATTTTGGACTCATTAATCAGTCCGTGTATGAATCGCCCTTAGTTGATCAAGATTCATGAGGAGTTATTTATGAGAAGTTATCGCCACTTTTAGCCGAAGTGGATTCCAGCTTTTACGCCTGTTTGGAAGAATTGGCAATTTCTTCTTGATAACAATAAACATAATGATCGACGATGTAAGAATTCTTAATTTGGACTCATAAAATGCGTTTTGAATCACCCTGAAGTTGAAGTCAAGATGTGGTCATAGGAGTTATGATGGAAGCAAGTTACCCCCTTTTATCCGAAAGAGACTCCAGTTTTACCATCTGTTTGGAGATTTGGGCAGTTTCTTCTTGATTCTAATCAAAACCTTCAGAATGACTCCAAGATGGAAAGGCTTTATTTGGACTCAACAAATCAGTGGATAATCGACACTGAAAGTTGGAAATTCAATATCATGTGGAGTTATGAGAAGAAGTTTATCCCACTTTTTTAACCGAAGTGATTTTCAAGTTTGCCCTGTTTGGGGAGAGTTTTGGCAATTGTCTTCTTGAGTACTGAATAAACCGGAATGAAGTCACGATGTAGAGAAGCTGTTTGGATCTCATAAAAATCAGTATGAGAATTTAATCCTTGAAGTTGGCATGCATATCATTGGATGTATTTATTAGATAATTGGATTGGTTGCGTCCACGCAGAGTGCTGGACATGGTTTTAGTCAGTCATTCGCAAGAGCCATTATTACTTGCTGAGCATGTCTTGTGTGGCTAAGAGTCTTTTAGCGGAAGCTAGAGGCAAGTGTATGAGGAGGAGGATATGAATGTGTTTATCTTAGATGGTTCGGATTTGAGGACTAAATCCTTTTTAAAGAGGGGGGATTTTGGTGCGATGCTGACCAGCCTGCAACCTGGAGGGTTTTTTGAAGATCATAGAAGACGCGCTAGGTAGATTAATCAAGACATCAATCGTGAAGTGGGGCGCTGTATAGAAGCTTAATTATTCTGAATCAGAGAAATGAATGGAGCCAGAAGGAGACAAAGGTTTAACTCTTGGTGCAGCTTTGCTATACTTGTCAGGGACAATTGCGATCAAGCATGGATTACATGGAGTCAATCAGAAACGACTCGTTCAAGTCTGGCAAGAAACACCATAGAGAAATGGATCAAAGGGATGGTGTTTACATTCAGAGTTCAAAATGAGCATATTGTTATATTGTGATGGATCAAAAATGATCTCTTTGTTTGCAACTGGACCAGTGAGTAGCAACAAAGACGAGCTGGGCTGTTATACATGGCAGTTGCTATGGTGTTTGTTGCGTAATGAGGGCCTTCTCAGGCCACTAAATGGAAGATCGACCCAGCTGTTTGGCCTTAAGTTGGCCTCGGTTGTTCTTTAGTTAGGTGTTTTTCTGTTTCTTGTAATTCTAGACCATACTAGACTAGGAATTATGGTTAAGTGTTTCAAATAAACCATTGAAATACGGTTTTGGTTTTCCTTTTAGAGTTAAGGATAAGGGTATTCGTATAAGTTAGGGTTTTCTATCTTGTCTTATAAAGCCAAGCAGTCACAAATGATTGGTAATTTTACACATTCTTTTAATCAAATCTAAGCTTTGGTCTTGTCATTGTACTTCCCGTCGCCTTAGGGACTCAAACCCTTGTTTCTTACGTGGAACAAGTTGTGTCTTTGTAACACAAGGTAGCGTGAGCTTTCCTGTGATATACGATCCTAAGGACATGATAGCCAGGGTATACTCTTTGTGTCTCAAGGAGTCCGCTAAAGCACTCTAGAGCAGTCGCATAGCTCTAATTGGTGAAGATCACCTTCAAGTGCCTGGAGCTTTCTCAGGCTCAGATCCAACCCATCATCCCTCCAGTGTGATTGGGACAAGGTCTTCCTATCCAGGCCGCACCATGTGGTAATCCGAGCCACTTGGGGGTTTTAGGGTTTTGATGATGCTTAACCTAGATCAGCGAATTCCTCATCTATCCAGGAATTCTCAACCTGTTTTTTCTTGTGGGGAGCTAGGAAGATAAGGCTCAAAATTAAGCAACAAGGAAGAGAGTGCAGCAAGCCAGAAACCTTGATCTTTAGTGAACGAACACTGGATGTTACCTATAGCAGCAGAGAAATCTTCACCACTAATTCATGAGAAGAAGTGGCAAGCCGCAAGCATTATAGGTGGAGACAGATCTTTACCTAAAAATTGTCGCAAAGGAGAAAAGTTACTTGCTTTGGATCAGTTTGGGGCGCTGGTCTATGGGCTGTCACCAGGAGCAAAAGGATAAACATCCAGCTAGTTTTCCTGAGGCTATCAACAGGGACTCAAGTCTGGAAAAATAGAAAACAACACTCTATAGCATGCTCACAGGAACGCCGCCTTTTTTTTGGAGGAAAGATAACCCCTGAAAAAGAAGGAAAAAAAATTAAAAAAAAAAAAATGAAAAGAAGAATACGCCATCAGATTGATTGGAACAGCCAATTGCTTACTTCTTGTCAAGGAGAATAATTCAATTTCCACAAGAACAAGAGCAGCACCGTACCGAGGAACGTTTGTGTGGTCTATCTCTGCGACCTAACCATAAGCAAAACGAAGAAAGGAAACTTGATGCAGAGCGCTTTAGTTCATAAAGGGAAGTCAATCTGAGACTTTGGATTGCAACCCAAGTTGTGTGATTCATTAGATTTTTTCTTAATTATTCACTGACGAGTGCCTTCTTGTTTGGTGTTAAAATTCAGGTCTCGTGGATACTTTAAAGCTTGTCAAGAAGCGCTGCACAACTTTATCTTTGAACCAGGAGGCCAAAGCTGATGTGAGTTTAAGAGCAATAACAGACATTTTGGCGCAAAGAGCAAACACTAAGGCTGAGTTTTCAAGAAAATTTTAGTCCTCAAAGAGGCAGATTTGAGGTCAAAAGGATCTCTTTAAGGAGGAGTTGGGGTGAGTGTAACTAAATGCAGCAGTGCAATGGCAAGATGAAAGAAGAGCAAGTCCGAGTTGCATCAATCTTCTCAAAAGACTGCAGTTTTGGCGCCTCATCCATCCTAGCCAAGAAAAACAACGTGATTCATGCTTGATATGAGATCTAGGGAGAGCGCTGGTGTATCACACTCAGACATCATGGTACAACAAGGGTATACATGAAAAAGACAAGTTCAAAAATCGAGTTCTTTCACTTTACATTATGACTTGAGTTGTGGGCTTGCTGGAAAGTGTTGAAAGATCAGGATGACCCAAGGATAGGAAAGGGACCGGTCCTAGACTCCAAGAATGAGATAATGGGGAATGCGACTGTACACGACCTCCTGACCAAGGGAAGAAGCATGTCAGGTGCTCGATTCACATTGCCGAGTTCTCGGATCGAATTGCGTTGGAGATGGCTGGAATCTGCTTAATATCTCAAGCCATATGGGGAATTGGTGCCGTCCACATCAGAGTGAGGGTGGAACAAGATAGGTTCTTAGTCAGTCATGAAGAGCCATTATTACTTGTGTCTGCAGGATTGTCTTCGTGTGCTAAGAATCCTTATAACAGGCCAGAGCAATGTATAATGTAAGAGGAAAGGATATGAATGTGTTTTAATCTTAGATGGTTCGGATTTGAGGACAAATGCCTTTAAAGGACGCGAGGGGGATGGTGGCATCCCTTGACCAAAAGCCTCACCTGAGGTGAGTTTGGAAGATCAACTGGATGAGAAGCAGCTAGGAGATTAATCAAGACACTACAATTATTATGAAGGTGGGTTCTGTATAGAAGCTGTTAATATTCTGATCAGAGAAATAATGGAACAGTAGAAGGAGACAAAGGTTACTCATGGGTGCAGCTTTGCTATAAGCTTGGTAGACATTGCAATCTTAGTCATGGATTACATGAGATTCATCAGAAGTTCGACGTTCAGTGCTGGCAAGAACTCCAATAGAGAATGGACAAAGAATGGTGTTTTACATGCAGGAGTTCCAATGGAGCATATTGTTATATGGATTCAAAGAATGATCTTGCTTTGTTTGGCAAACTGGACCAGGAAGTACAACAACGCGAGCTGGGCTTTAACAGGTGGACAGTGCCTATGGTGTTTGTTGGCTGAAAGAGGGCCTTCGAAGTTCGCCATAATATAATGTAAAGATCGACCAGCTGGCTTTTAAGTTAGTGGCTTCGGTTTGCCTTTAGTTAGTTGCTTTTTCTGATTTCTTGTAATTCTACAACCAACTAAGGACTAGGAGTTAGGGTTATAGGTTTGCCCTATAACCATTGGAATTAGAATAGGGTTTTGGTTTTCTCTTTAGGAGTTAGGATACGGTTTTTTCTAGAGTTAGTGGTTTTTCTAGTCGTGTCTTTATAAAGCTAAAAAGCAGCACCATATTGTAATTACCAGTTCTTTTGATAAAATCTATGAGCTTTTGTGATTGTCAAACTCATCTTGGGGACCTCAAACTTGTTCACAGAGTGGAAGTTCAAGTTTTTCTTTGTCACACAAGGTAGCGTGAGCTTTATGTGTTATCCTAACAATGAAGCAGGGTTATCTTTGTGTCTTGCTTCTAGGAGTCGCCTAAACAACTCTAGAGCAAGTTTCCAGTAGCTCTATGGTGGAAGATCATACTCCAACGTGCTTGTTAGCTTCTCAGGCTCAAGGATCCAC
>CAJHQQ010004099.1:0-32897 GCA_905132885.1 Moricandia moricandioides
ATCCTAACTACAACCTAACTAGAAGTGAATACATACAATAACGAGAAAGTTTTGGTCTCTCTTATTCCTTTTTATTGATATTTTTATATGAACAAATTTTTCTCTGTAAAAACTTTTTAGTTGGTGGCGGACCACGTTCTCATGAAATCATTTGTGTAGTTTTTTTTTTGATGTTTTTATTTTTTTGTTTGTTTGTTTGTAAATTACAATTTTATTAAGACATGGTTTATGTAAGATAAAGTTTTGATTTGAGTTACATATCATTAACGTGTACACCTAAAATTGACTATCCACATGTACAAAAATTCACATATACATTGTGTTACAAACATCTACATGTACACCGTTTAACAGAAATTCACATGTACACAATGACTAAGCCAAACTTTATACTATGGGGACTTGTCCACCCATAACAATTATTTATAATATATTAGATCAGGTGAGAAATATATGTACATCGTTTTCTATAATATATACATAGCACATGATGGTGGATTTGTGGTTGGGTGTCTCCTGTAATATAGGTAACGTAATCATGATAAGAAATGGTTAAGTTGAACTTTGATTTATCATCCAGCTTAACTTTCATTAAGAATGTTGCATATCAAAGGTTTATGAAAACATTTATTACATATTACATGTAGTAATTTGTTCGTTCTTCAATTTTCAAACTTAAGGACATCAATAAAGTATCCACATGTACAATAGTTTTATATAAAATCACATGTACACCAATTTATTTGTACACTGCAAACGGTATGATATTTTCTTCGCTTTCATTTATAGATGTACACCAGTTCATTTGAATATCTTATCATGCAATGATTAACATGTACACCTTGTAAATTTGTTACATACATTTACAAATGTCATTGTCTATATGTACATATAATAATTTGTTACACACATAACCGTTCAAATATCATCACTGCGTACTAGGTTCATTGTCCATGTGACTTATAGTGTAATGTTTCTTAATAAAATGCATATCAACCTTCTTAAAAGAAGAAAAATGTCCTCACCATCAAGAAACGTAAGCTACGATGTCGTCTGTCTCTCTCACGTTAACGGTGAGAGTTTCTATAAAATATAAATGTTAATACTTTGCTGGGGTGATTACTTTGGCAGGGAAATAGCAAAGCATCTATCTTTGCCGTGTGATGGTCTGGTCATTGAAATTAGCCACAAGCTGGGTCCCATCCGCCAGTCTAATCTGGATCGATGTGGTCGGAAAGGGTTTGATCTATTACAAAACTTGGAGATTGTGCTTCTAAACCAGTTTGTACCGGAATGGATGCGGAATCTAGAGCCACCGATGAGGTACCACCAAGAGTCCTTCCAACACCCTGAAACAGAATCTTAGGCTTCTCTCTTTCCTACAATGAGACGAAACAAGACATTACAAGTTGTTGAATGTTGATGATGCAAATATGAGTATAGAGAGGACACTCGCTGGACATTTCTCTACCCTTCGCATCAGATTGACATGTACAGGAGCTCTTCTATCAGCAGGCTCAAGTTCTTTGGGATACTCTAAAAAAAAACATAACACAAACAGAAGGACAACAGTTTCTAGTTGACATTTGGTGTCTCAAGAGGTCTTGCAACAGCTCCAAGTTGTCTAGCTTGATTGAATATCTCATCAACATCATCTTTCTTTGCAGGATCTTGAACAATCATACCACTGCAACAAAGATTCGAATTTCAGCATCATCATATTTTAGATTCAAACATAACTAATTACGTTGCTAATAGTTATAGATCGCCACGATAATCATAAACGATTCAGATCCAAAACATGATTTATTACGATCTTAGACTTATATATCGCCACGAGTAACCTTTTCTCGCCGCCGGTGTAGTACTCCTAAGGACCGTCGGAATCACTGTCGAAGTCCGGATTTGATCTCCGATTGAGATCGGAGAGAGTGCGGATTCCACCGGCTCGACGGCTTCGCTGGTTTCTTGTCCTTTGATGCCATTGTTTTCTCTCCGATGTGCAAACCAGTAAACGAGAGAGATGAAGCTAGAATCAATCGAGATATTATCGAACGAACCCCTCACTAGTTAGCGCGTGGGATTTATTTAGTGACTTCTTAAGTTTCTCACGTGTGCGCGTGGCTCGATAAGCATTTTGGTTAACCGGAAAACAGTTGAATTGAACCAGAACAATTACGGTTTGATTTGGTTTTATTGATTTGTTTTTTTAATTATCTTATCGAAATGAACTGAAGTTTAAGATTTTTGGATTAATTAGGATTAGGATTTCTACGATAAACTTGGTATCATTATGATTCTACTTTCTCAATCAGATTTAAAATGATTTTTTTTTTTGAAATTTTGATACTAGAGGAAATTTGTTCATAATTTTTTTTAATTCATAAAGAGTAGAGAATAAATTATATTAACTAAGGTCGACAAAAAATATATATATATATATATTAACTAAAGACTGAAATTATATTTGAACAACAAAAGTATATGAAAATTTGGTCGGTTTTATATCCTTCAATGGAAATGTTTTCTCTACATGTGCAAACAGACATAAACACGAGTTTAAACTTCCTTTTAACACCTGCAAATCTGATATATAAACCAACTCAACTGCAAAAGGATTTCAAGCAGGATCCAAAACATTTAATCCAACTCATTGAACCTTTTCTCTATCCCCAGTATATCAACCCCATCATCCTACGTCGAACACCACCAGGCAGAATGGCATACTCCTCAAGATCCAATTCTTCAATAGGCATTCTATATTCCCACTCATCATTCTCTTCATTCCTCACAGCCTCCCGTTCATTCCTTGGATCATGTGAATCCAACATGAACTGCTCATACTCTGCTAGAACAAACTCCGCAGGGGGCTTACTGTCCAAAAAAAATAATCAAGAATAACTATTAGTATATAAAAATATAAACGAAAAATTGTATCTCAAATGAATCAGGGAGAGAGAAATTACAGTTCAAAATCTGTGGAGATGGTAATAGCTGGCCTTGCAGCTGAGAGAGCAGCAAGACCTATTCTTCCTTCAAAACCTTCTTTTAGGTCTCCTTCAGCTTCAAAACCAATTATAACCTAGGGAAAATGAAAAACACTCACATTTTAGATTCATAATCTAGATCAAAGAAAAGAAAAACAGAAACTTACCAAGTTTCTTAACTTGGAAAAGAACAATGGTTTATCTCCTAGAGAGGTGAAAAACTGCTCAAGCTCATCCTGTATTGCTAATAGTTAGGTAAAAGTACAATGTTAAAACATATATTAAAAATAGAATTCTAACCTGTTCGAGATCTCTGCATTTTCTAAAGACCAATACTTCAAGCACCAACTCCAACTCCTGATTCAGCAACTCACTGCATGTTTTTTCAACAGAAATCAAATCACAAACCTATCAAAATTCTAAAATATGAAAAACAAATACTTACCCAAGAAAACTTCCAGTAAACCCCATTGAATCAGACAAATCTAAGTTTGTTAGATTTTTAAGCCCACACATGAGGAGCAGCAACTGAGAATCTGAAATGTGAACTCCACGTAAGCCCATAGACATGAGATGTGGGATACATGTCGAAAACTTCTGCAATGTAGCATCAGAAACTAATCCCAAAACGCCTTCTATGTCTTTACAGGTGTACTCAAAGCACTGCAGTTGTTCGCAGTGTACACTCGCTACGTCCATAGCATAATCCAGAGGCACAAGCCTTGCAAAAACCCAAAATGAAACAAAGTAAGTGACTAAATGTTTTTCCTATTTCATTGTATAAGAAACCAAAGGAGAACACTTACAACATGTTGTGCAGCTCCAAGTTCGTTAAAGAACAGATAGCAAGAACTGGAGTCAAATCATCTGGACCAATTAGATCTAGTCCAACAAGCTTTAGCTTTTTCAAACCCATCCTGATGCGAAAAAGACAAGACATAAGGACAGTGAGTAAACAATAAATGTCAGTAAACACAACAAATGTCACAAAAACAAATGCTTACCCCACATATCGAAGTGGCTCCAGAAACCTCCCAGAATACATTCTATTCAAATCAAAATCAATAGAATGTCTGTAAGAGAACCCAACAGCAAGGGAAACTATCCTCAGACCAGCCCTCCTTATGCACATGAGTGCAATAAGGTCTTCTCCATAACGGAGATTACACAAGTCAATGTTTGCATAAGCAGATGAGTCATGCCCTGCTGCTCTGAAGAACAGACAGACACGCTCTGCTGCTTTGGCAATGTCGGAAGTGGATAAAGAAGAAAAAACCTGAAATGATGTGTACGTGTCAAAATTAGTCAGATCTATAAATATAAGAATAGTTTTACGAGTGTAACAGCTCAAAAAAGTAGATATAACCTTCGCTGTTAACTCCAAGGGAAGAGTCCATTCACGTGGATTTCTTGAACTTCGTTTTTCTGGTACTGCTACACGCAGTTCTGATGGAGGTGGCCCTGGCTCTGGCTGTCCCTGTGGAACGTATCTGTGTCCACTGAAGCGCACGCAGCTATAACCCGAATGGCCAATTGTGAACCTTTCGTTCATAGGCAAATGAACATCAAGTTCATTCCGACTTCCTGGTTTGAGGTGCCCAATGACGCTCCTTGATCGAGTCTTATTAATCCCGAGATACAACCGACAGTCAGGAGCGCCGGGAATGATATGGTTTTGTTCACCCACATAGCTAATCTTCTTGATAAGAAATAGTTGACCTGGATCGACAGTAACATACCGACCAGGAGCAACCACTACACCTGGACAAGCAGACAAGCACCCCAAAATATACCTACTAAGTAGAGTACACACATCAAAAGCAATAATGTAACTGAAAAAAAAAAACATGACTTACTCCATTTACACTTTTTAGATCCGGAGCGTAGGTTAGACAAAGGGTAGTCTGACAATCTCATCACTCGAGCAGATCTGAACCATGGAGGCAACTTATCTCTTACAGGTTCTGCATCCATAGCTTGTTGGCCAGAGGAGGATCCTGCTTGCAGCTTTCCTGATCCTGACCCAGTGAAGACATGCCCCGTGGTAACATTGCGCTTCTTCTTGATCCTCTCTTCAGACTTGTCATCCGCAAAAGGAGTCGACTTGTAACCTGTTTCAAGGCATAACCCACAGAATCAAGGAACGTAAGATCTTCTAATCCCTAACCAGAAAATATGTCATAAACAAAGCCCATAGCCCTAATAAAGCCCCTTAAACACTTAATGACTCCTTAATAAATTAATAGACGTAAGATCTTCTAATCCCTAACCAGAAAATATGTTATAAACAAAGCCCATAGCCCTAATAAAGCCCCTTGAACACTT
This sequence comes from Moricandia moricandioides, assembly GCA_905132885.1. NCBI lineage: Eukaryota > Viridiplantae > Streptophyta > Magnoliopsida > Brassicales > Brassicaceae > Moricandia > Moricandia moricandioides. The sequence goes on from CAJHQQ010004099.1 coordinate 5,313, forward strand.
ATTCCTTAATCAAATTATAATCCACAATTAATTTTTTGAGCCCAAAACTTACCATTTTTAGAGATTTCCAGAGATCTTTTGTTGTACATCTTACACTGTGTTCCTTGCCTAAATTTCTCCTCCGACATCGCTCTCTCTCTCTCCTGCTGTCCAGACACTCGCTATCCTGTCCAGATTTAGGGTTTCTAGTTCTTTCCACTAATCTGCTCCCGCGGCTGTGTCACCTCTACTACCCCTTCGACGCTGGGCTTTCACTAGACTGGATTCAATACAAAATAAAGCCCAATTCATATTAACATTTGTATTATTGAGTTGCTTTGTGTAATAAACCAAATAAAAGGACAATTTTTATGAATTTTGTGCTCTTCACTACTTCCTTTAAAACATTTCATGTGCTCTTTACATTATGTTTTGTTGTCTTACTTTAAGATGATTATTCACGTTTTAAATTTTCTTTCTATTCCTATACTCTGGTCACGATTAATAAAAACACTTACTTAATACATGTATAAACTTGCTTTCTATTCCTATAATATGTTCACAATTAATAAAAAACACTTACTCAATACAAAATTTGTATTACAAATGTATTGCCATTTATATTTTTTTCCTAAAGAAAATTCACCAAAGTTAGACCGCTTAACTCATCTAAAATATTCGTTGAGTGATCCTATTAAAGAAAAAGAAGAAGAAAGACATACAAGTTTTATAACTTTGAAACCCATACTTAATTACTGGTATAAAGAAAGATTTACTAATTTATATATAATATAAATATATCTCTAAACTCTCTATTTTTTTTTTTCCCGTGCTCTCAGAATATAAACACAACAACAAACAAAACCTAGTTGTTATACATGTAATAGCTTAAATGTGCACATGTTACTTGTAGTATAATTCTTCTAGCTGGTACCGATCCCCTAGGTGAGCATGTATAAAAAATTCTATGATTACCTTTGTTTCTATACAGATTTTGTGGAAACGGGAGAGATCATCTTCCCATCCGGACATAAGACAGCTCCATAGAAGATGAGTCAGGATATCTCTTTCTCCCGGCTTGGCCAAGACTTACAGTTTCGATCATGATGGGCTCCTTGAGGAAGCGTTGATATGACCTCCAGTGAGTGACCTTGGTTTTGTATAGATTTGTTTTGTGAGATCATCTTCCTTTCAGACAGAGAGACAAACAAACTAAGAAGACGACGGCCACAGCTCCTTATAGAGAAGATAAGCCAGAAGCAGATCTCAACAGAAACCAGATGGAGGGATGAATATGATAGGCTCAGCTCATGCTCTTACTGACGAGATCTGAGACAAGGTCAGAGACTGAGGTCGGAGGTGGACCAACACCGGTGTTGCCTGTAGCGGAGACACCATGGAGATTCTTGGCCATATATAGACGGTGGAGAAACTCTCTTTACTTCCAAGCCTGGATCCATTGACAAGGATATATAAAAGGCAGAATTTAAGAAAAGTAGGTTTGGTGGCTCGGCAGAGATGAGACAGGATCGAATCTGGTGACCGTGATGAGCGACGCGCCGGAACAACGCCGATATCTGACACAAATAGCGCCGGATAGTTGTTGGTCGGAGGAGAGAGAAACATATTCGTTGTTTCTTTTCTTCCATTTTGTTGTTTTTTTCTGTTTTCATTCTTTTAGATGCTCCAAGAGTCACCTCACGAAGTGTATTATTACGCCTTATGTAAAGCCGAACAGTAGTCGAAAATAAATTTAATAAATTCAAAGTCTATACTCCACATGTCCGACATGCATGAGTATTCTGAATGGCATAGGTTATAAATGTTGATCAACTAACTGTCTGAGAAAATTAAAAAGAAAAATAAATAAAACAGAACATCGAACACACATAAACAAGCCAAAAAACCAGTTTAACGAGCCCTAAATACCTACAATTGTATATACCATAAGACATTTTGGTGTTTGGGCATTCCAGAATTTGAGAGTTAGTTTGAATCTACCCACCTAAAAAATCAGTGAGGTGAGTTTAGAGTTTGCAAAACGACATTCTATTTTAGAGTTTGCAAAACTCTATTTTTGAAGTTTCAATGTGTTCTTTTCCAAAAGCTAAACTTCAAATCTAACTTTAAAATTATTTGTATTTTACTCTATGGTCCTTATATTTGTCACAATTTATATATAAATTCATATTTTTTATAAATAACTAACACATATATGCAAAAATATAACAATAATATCAATTAAAAATATTTACTCTAAAATATTAAACTATAAATATAAATACATAACTAAATAATAAACTACAAAAAAAAATATCATATTATTTTATAAAATTATTTTCTTAATGCTCCATCTTCAGTTCAATACTTATTTGGATAATATTTTGGAGATTTTGAAAGTTTCAGAGAAAATTTACCATACTATTAATATTGTTGTAATATTTAAATTTATGTAATAACTATGCTTTTCATGTACCTTTTAATTTTTTTTTAAGTTTCTTTTTTAATATTCGTGAAGTCTAATTTTAGTTTTACAATAACATAAATTTTATTTTAAAGGTTTATGTATTAAACTTAAATTTATATAAAAAAATCTGAAATATTTATAAAATATTAAAAATTTAAGGATTAAAATGTTAAACGAAAAACTATTGAAAAATCATAAATATAATATATAATTAATTGTAAGGACTAAAATCCAAATAAAAAGATGAAACTTCAAATTTGAAGTTTTGAGAATTGAAACTTTAAATATGAAGTTTCACTCCTTAAAACTTCAAATTTGAAGTTTTAAAGTTCTTTTTTGGAGAACCAACAACTCTATATTTGGTGTTATAGAGTGTCTTTTGGAGATGTTCTGAGAGCATCTCCAAAAAAAATTCTATTTTGAAGTTTCACAAACTCTAAATTTGAGGTTTTAAAGTATTCTTCTCCAAAAGAAAAACTTCAAAATTATTTGTATATTACATTATGATCTTTATATTTGTCACAATTACCAAAATTCAAAAAACTTTGATAAATAACTAATAAATATATAAAAATATTACATTACAACAATATTAATTAATAAAAGTTTACATTACAATATAAAAATAGAAATAGAAATCCATAATTAAATATTAAACTACAAGCAAAATATCACACTATTCCAACGAACAAATCCTTCATTTTTTAAAATAAAGTGCAAAAAGCAGGGATAAATATCATGAGATGATTGAATTATGAATGAAAAAAACAAAAAAAAAGTTTTAAATGAACTAAAGAGGAAATTAAAATATTGCTAAAAAAACTTAGCAAATTGTTAGTGTTGTTGTAATATTTAAATTTCTATAATATGTTTTCAAGTACTTTTCTAAAAAATAATTTTAATTAAGTTCATTTTGTAATATTCTTGTTGTCTAATTCTAGTTTTAAAATAATATAAATCTTATTTTAAACTTTTTTATTTAATTTTATGTGTAAAGTTTAATTTATAGAAATAAATTTGAAGATTTGTGAAATATAACTTTTTTAAAGATTAAAAGGATAAATAAAAAAATACTTGAGAATCATAAATACGATATGTAACAAATTGAAAGTAAAAAGAGGAAACTTCAAATTTGAAGTTTTGAGAAGTGGAACTTCAAATATGAAGTTTTGAGAAGTGGAACTTCAAATATCAAGTTTTGAGAAGTGAAACTTCAAATATGAAGTTTCACTCCCCAAAACTTCAAAATTAAAGTTTTGAAGTTTTTTTGGAGAGCAAAAAAAATTATATTTGAAATTATAGAAAGTCTTTTAAAGATGCTCTAAGTGAAATATTGACCTCCAAATTTATTTTAAAAAAAATTAGTTGAAATATCCATAAACTCTCTAAATTTCAGGATCAGTCTTAGGTGAAATATATATACATATATATATATATATATATTATTGTGCTTTTTGTTCTTTTAAATGAAAATATATACGACTAAAAGAGTCATGGATGATATTTGTCAAAGGAAACATCAAAATGTAATACTTCATTTTTTTCTTCCAAAATGAAGTTAAAGTGAATATGGAGTAGAAATGCTTTATTCCTACTTCATATCCCACTTCATAATGGAGTAATGAAAAAAAAATTACTTCATTTATGAAGTAAACTCTATTATGGAGTGGAAAATGGAGTTGGGTTGTATTGTTTTCTATTTCATATTCTCTTTTATTCTATTTTAGAGTAAAAATTAGAATTGGGTTGGAGATGCTTTTAGGACTTAAAACCGAACAGTAGTCAAAAATAAATTTAATAAATTCAAAGTCTATACTCCACATGTCCGACATTCATGAGTATTCTGAATGGCGTTGGGTGTAGTTTATAAATGTTGATCAACTAACTGTCTCAAAAAATATTTTCTTTTGTTAAAAGAAGAATAAATAAAACAGAGCATCGAAAACAAAAACAAGCCAAAAACCAGTTTAACGAGCCCCAAATACCTACAATTGTATAGTCCCTCCGTATTTGAATATAAGATATTTTAGTTTTTTTTTTGTGTATAAAAGATTGATGTTTTGGGTTTAACTAAAGCTTTGGTTTTATAAAAATGGAACTTCCAAGAATATATATTTCTCGTGTGCATGACTAATAATTAATGTTGGTAAGCGAAATTTCAAAGTCAAACAATTACTATTGCATGCAATTAACGAGTATCTTAGACCAAGATTATCGGTCCGTCATGTTGGTCCTTAGCATTTTTGGGACGGGTCTTAACTAAGAGCAAGTACATTGAGGGTTTATAAAGGGGGAGTTCACACAGTTTTCTAGATGAACAGTGATGAACCCGTGCCTTTGGGGTTCACTCTGGTGAACCCGTATCACCACTGTTCACGACACGTGGCGGTCCGCGATTGGTCTATCTTTTTTTTTTTTTTTTAGAAAAAAAAACAAAAAAGAAAAACAAAAAAATTTAATAATAAAAAATAAAAAGATGAACCCCAAAGAGAGGTTCATTGATGTGGATGCCCTAAGGTCGATTTTGGGCTGGTCGTTCTTGCCACCTGTCGAGTGGAGATGAAGCGGTGAAGTCGTGTAGGGGAAAGACGACTTTCCCTTTCCCAAATCGATTTCTTCTCTGGTTCTCTCTAGACGGCGACGATTTCATCCCGACGATTTCACCGACGATTTCATCCCGAATCTCTCCCGAAGACCTTCGAAATCTCTCCAGAATCTCTCTACATTCCCTCACGAGTCTGTCTCCATCCTTATTCTCCGCTGATTTCAATCTAAAAGGTATGTGTTCCTTTTTCGATGTCAAATCCTTAGCATGTCAAAATTGATCTACTTACTCTGCATGCTGGTTTCTTGTGATGATTTGTTCGGTAGATTAGATTCACTTCCTCGATATAGTTCCTCCGAGTCGGGTTTCGTAGATTTTTTTTGGTGATGATATGTTCGGTTGATTAAGTTCAGTTTGTAGATCTAGTTCCTCAGCATGTTAGTTTCTTGTGATTCTTTGTTGTGATTGTTGTTTTTGATTTTTTGACCGAAAGTTGATAGCATTTAGTTCTGTGATTGATGTTTTTTATTTTTTTGAACGAAATTTGATAGCTTTTTGCTCTGTATTGAACTAAGAAAACTTATTGCCTAGTCTTGTAGCTTATTGTGTATTCTTGTAGCTTCTGATCACACTGTAAACGGCATGAAGGAAAGCTGAGAACTTGAAAAAAAATATATTGACGTAAGAAAACTTATTGTGTAGCTTTTAGCTTTGGTATTTGTAATGTGTAGTAATGACTAGAGCTACTTGTGTAGTTTTTGCTTTAACGAAATTGTGTTCTGTTTTGAAGTTACTTGTACGAAGTTGTGTTCGTTTCTTGTATTGTAGTTCCTTTTGTAGCTTTTAGCTTTGGTAGTTGTAGTGTAGTAATGACTAGAGCTGATTGGTTCGTACTTAAATTTAATGATCCAACACACACTAGAGCTGATAGCTTTGTAGTAGTAGTTTAGTAATAACTTCTGATTAGACATAGGTAGATGATGGTTAGGTGGTTATGGAGTTATTACTTGCTAAATTTTCTCTATGCTACTTGTTAGCCGTTTATCCTTAGATTATGACTTTGGTTATGTCTCTATGCTTGTAACTTATTACCTCTTACATTCGTTTATTGTTTGTAGATAGCGATTCCGCATGAACATTATTTTTTAAAGCCTCTGGTTCTTGGTTTCCACAGTGGCTTGGTAGACACACTCTCTATTTTTCCGCTGTATATGTTTCTAATTTTTAGTTGTGCTTAACTTTGCCTTTTCTGACTTGCATAACATACCACTTACCTTCTTCTCAAAGCACATAGAAGGGAAGACAAACCAGACAACATGGAAACTAAGATCGGACGCTTCAGATAAGACTTGGGAAGTGATACAAGAAGGCAGGAGACTCACCGGAGGTTGGAAAAAAATCGCCAAAGCACATAACCTTTGAATCGGTGACATTGTCATCTTCAAAAAGGAAGGAGACATGGTGTTTCATGCAACTCGTTTTGGTCCTAGCTATTGTGAGATTAAGTATACACCTCTTCACATGATCAAGGAAGAAGCCGACGTGGATGATGTTGCAGGTGAGATTAGTAAATTTCAATAAAAACTCACCATCTTCTTTTAACGTGAAAATTTTTTTCTTATGTTTCAGGAGGAACAGGAGCAATGTCTTCTTTCTCATTCGAGTACTGTTTTTTGGCTGAGGCCATTGCTTCAAATCTAAAAGAAAACAAACTTGTAAGTAGTTAGGCGTTTTGTGTCTCTATTTCAAATCTAAAAGAAGACTAACTTTTGATTTGTTATGTGTTTGCAGCATCTTCCTGTTGCAGCTACGCGTTCTACTGCTTTGAACAAACAATGCCAAGAGGTGATACTAGTGAACAAGGAGGGAAACTCATGGACTACGAATTTGCTATTTAGCGAATCAGACGGCATGTATTACAACAGAGGAGGGTGGACGAAGTTCTGTCGTGATAACATATGCGACATAGGAGACTTATTTGTGTTCAATGTGGTTGGAGATGAGAAAACTGCTCCATTGATGTGTGTATGTCCGGAAAGCAAAGAGTGTTCTGAAATACTGAGGGAACATTTGAGCAGAAAGAGTGGTGAGTTGTGTCACGGGTAGTTTGGTGGTTGTTTCTTTGCATGTTGGTTGTGTGTTGTCCCTTGACTCTTCTTCTAATGCTATGTTATTTCTTATGGCTTGTATTGTAATGACTTGTAATGACCTACTTTGATCATGACACTCCTTTTGGTCCTCAAGATAAAACAATCGAATCTTTCTAATGACCTACTTTGATCATTTCTTATGTTTTCAATTATAATTTTAAATTTATTTTTATATGTATTATTTAAAACTTCTATTTTATATATGTCATTATTTATTAATAAAAACAATCAATAAAATATGTTAAGGACTTAGGATAAGTCCTACCAATATTCAACAAATTATGAAAATCCCTTACATGAGTCCCTAATCATAAAATTAACATTAAATAATCTTAAGGACTTAAGTTGAGTCCCATCAATACTGATGCTCTTACACCTATCCAATGAACATGGCAAGACAAAAGTAAAGCAAGAAGAAATGGAATCAAGTGACATGAATGTCTACGAAGTAAAATCTTTTGATAAAGAAGAATCAAGGGATGTGTATAGGAGTTATGACAGCAAATCTGCGACGATGCGAAAGTTTGATTTGAACAAAATATATAATAAAGTAAAAGAGCTTCATCCCGACTCATCACGAGAATTTTTTTTCATTGAAAATATGGCTCCAAAATCAAAAAAAAAAATCAAAATGTCAAATGGCTTTTGAGTAACCAAATTATTTTGAAAAACAAATACATCTCGTATTAGTATTAGACATCATTTAAATCTTGTGCAACTTGTATTTATTAATGCACTTATGTGCCATAGATTACATGCAATAAAACTTAATTGTAATGAAAAATTAATTGCAAATCATTATTGTCATAATATGTGTGAAATGGTTGAAACATCCTACATATAAATTCAGAGAGAGTATATCCAATAAACTCTCTAAATTTCAGGATCAGTCTTGGGTGAATATATATATATATATATATATATTATTGTGGTTTTTGTTCTTTTAAATGAAAATATCAAAATATCTCATGATATTGAAAGGTCATTTGATCATCAACACACAAATTTGACACAAACCCTTAATTTATCCATATTACATACATACTATATATATATATATATATATATAGTAGTTGCCTCTTCCATAACTGCGTAGTGAACTTTTGTGGTAGATATTACAACAACATATTTGCAACCTAACAATAAATAAGAAAATAAGACCATATGCAAGAGTACTCGATAAAGGAACAAACAAATTAATGGTTAGTCTCTTTTCAACAATATTCTCTTCACTCCTACTTAAGACAGGGGTTAGATTGGTAGGATGGAAGCAAAATGCATGGTAAACACGAGAAGCTGAGGTTGTAGATATGTGGCATGACAAATTTCTTTATCCCATAAGTAATTATAGGAACACTTAGAGCATGTGCAATGGGGGTGCTTAGTTGGGTGCTTAAGGTGTGGGTCCCACTAGCACCCTCCAAATCCAACTCTTAAAGTGCCCAATTAAGCACCCTATTTTCCTTGGTGCTTGCACTATTCGCGGGCCCCACTGACACGTGGCGGCCCGCGATTGGTTCCTTTCTTTTTTTCTTTTTTTTAAAAAAAAAAAATGAAAAAAAAAGAAAAAAAAAATAAGCACCCATTAACCGATCCAAGGTTAATGGTGCTCTTAGAACATCCACAAAGGAAATTTTTAAGGGAGTCCTTAGGGAGTCTTTAGGGAGTGTGGAGCCAATTTTCTTAGAGTTTGTACAAAAAAAAATGCTTAAAATCCTTTGGTAAATCCTTACACTGTTTACGGGTCCCATTAACCACATGGCGGCCGTGAATGATCTTTTTTTTCTTTTTTGTTTGAAAAAAAAATCTGAAATATCCAAAATTAATCCTAAATGCTATTATCGCTAAGGACTCTAGTGAGTCTCACCATTGCACATGCTCTTAGACCACCTCCAATGGAGGCTCTAATAATATGGTCTAAAAAATCCAAAAAACTAAATGAAGAATGAGAAAAAGCAAAGAACCGGGTGTCTATGATACTTCTAGAACTGGTAAACACTCCATATGTGTCTCTTTGCAATTGGCTGCTCTCTCTCTCTCTCTCTCTCTCTCTCTCTCTCTCTCTCTTCGCCGGTGTATTTTTTTTTTGGTCTGAGAAAATTCTTCGTCGATGTTGTCGATGAGTTTGAGAAATCTCTCCAGATCATCACCGTGGAGATTCGTCCATGTTTTTTTTTTCATTAATCTCTTCACCACAGGAGGAGACTAGGAAACATGAGATCAACCGTTTGTTGGATGAGTTGCTGAGCCTGGAGAAACAAGAGCCTGAATTGTCATCATCGGAGGAGGCACAAGATGTGGCTCCGTGGGTCGTCTCCGGTAATGTCGATCACGAGAAGGTGATCAAAAAGTTTGGCTGCGATAGGATAGACGAATCGCTGATTTGCGTGTTTGATGATTCAGTTTTTTTTCTGTGTTTGATGATTTGTTTTTTCATTTGCGTTGATGGGATATTGAAAGTTATGTTTTTTTTTGGCTGAGTGAGGATGAATAGGTTGAGGTTGATTCTGATGAGGATTTGGAATATATGGATGAGGATGATGAGGAGGAGGGTTCTGGTGAAGATGTGGATGAGGATGATGATATCGAGTTTGAGTTGGATTCAACTTGTTGTTTGATGAGAAAGCTTCTAAGTGTAACACAGAACTGGAACTAGTCATATCTCTAAGCTCCTCCATTTACATAAAGGTTCTTTGTTTTTGTTCCCTTAGGGATTGGCTTCGAATGTTACTAGTTATGGCTGTATTTGTGGTGACATGTAAACCCATGTCTGCTCTACTTGAATTGTTATTGTGCCTTTTGTGGTCTCGTAAATGTTTATTTTATTGGCTCTGTGTCTCTCTTAATGTGCTGTGGCATCTAGATTATGGAAGGTTTAGTTTACCTGTTGATCAAGAAGCATGAGTGCAAACAAAACACTGTCTTTCTCTATTTGGCTTGATTTTTTTAAGAGAATTGCTTGTTCTTGTACAGAGTTTACTTGTGGCCCTAAACACTCTGATCACCAAACCAGCACTACTTGGTTTCTGTAGATGCTTCAGTGTCGTAGAATGAAAATAAACAAGCTGTCCTAATAGCAAATGCTGTAATCTCAAAATACTTCACTGTTATCGATGAGAAATACACAGGAGGGGGTATTCATCATCAAGACTTACTTGTTACAAACGTTATTTTCAGGTATTAAACCTATATCTAAGCATCAAACAAACATGTAGTTGTTCTTTGTACTTTACTTTTTGTTATAATCAGACCAAAAACGTTGATCAGATCTTTATACTTTCAGAAACAACAACAATACATTACAAAAGAACAAAGCAAATTTCAATGGCCTTGCATGCCCAACATCTCATCAAGTTGTTTAATCCTCTCTAACCCTTCACTAATCAGGTACCTGATATTTTGCTTGTCCTTGCACTCACTGTTCTTCTCCATCTCTTGTCTAATACTCTGTTTCAATTCCCCTATAGGCATAAACACAAATTAAAATTCAAACTTACTTACTATCATCATCAAAGAGCAATGAATACAAGAACACAAACCTCTAGAACGAGGAGGAGCTCTGTGAGCTATCTTCAAAGCTTGCATGTAAAGTTTAAGCACTCGAGCTTTGAGAATAAAGCTCTGCAAAATCCAAGGCATTAACCATAACTTAAATTTTTTATGTATGAAAAAAAAAATTAAGAACCTCGATGAGGTTCTCCCATTGGATGATGAAAAAATTAATTAAACTAACAAAGGTTCTTAACTTTTCAAATCACTAAATTAACTACTAATTTATTCATTAGAACCAATTAAGGTCTCAAACCAATGAACTTGCTATTATAGCCTTTAGAATGCTCATGGTTATCTCCATGGGTGTGCGATTTCTCCGTTCGACCACTCCATTTTGTTGTGTGGTATATGGAGCTGTTAGATGGCATCTTATTCCACTGTTGTTGCAGGATTTTTGAAACTCCTTTGATGTAAACTCGCCACCTCTATTTGTACGTAGTGTGATTATATGTTTGTTGACTTCCTTCTCAACAAGTTTCTTGAATTCCTTGAACTTTTCCAACGCATCTCCCTTCTCCTTTAGTAAGACCGACCACATATATCTTATGCAATTGTCAAAATGATCACAAAGATATACATGTTGTGTGCAAGTGTAGCCGGTGAGATAAGACTACACAAATCTGCATGTATTATTTCCAATGCTTGCGATGATCTGTACGTAATAGCCTTTGGAAAAGCTTGTCGAGCTTCCTTGCCAACCAAGCAAGAGTCGCAGGTTTGGTTCTCTTCTTGAACCGCCGGCAACCCGTGCACCATCTCATGTGTCGCCATGGATTTATATTTTTGAAACTATTGTGTCTGAGCCTAGCATGACATCTCCAAGTTTCTTCTTCCATTATCGTGTGCAATCAGGCTGGTTTACCAACTTCAAGTCTCAACTTGTACAGTCGGTTAGGCAACCTCAACACTTTCACCAACAGTCTTCTGTTAGGGTCTTTCAGTGTTAGGTAATTTTCCTTCATCCTAACATCACACCATTGCTCAGTAGCTTGTTTTAAGCTCAATATGTTACTTCTTAACTCTAGAATGTAGTATATGTCGGTCAAGAGTTTATATTCCCATGTTTTCGCTTCAAAAAGTATCGACCCCTTGCCATTAATGTCGACACATGAGCAATCTCCAAAATTAACTCTTCTCTTGATTTTTTCATTAAGCTCAGAGAAGTAAGATCTCTCTCCCGTCATATGGTTACTCGCTCCGTTATCCAAGTACCACATTACATCTTCACGTTTCCTTTGTTCCAGTGTCTTCGGTATGACCTTCTCCTCATTAAGAAACACGATCTCATGCATATATAAGGCTACATCAACTTCCTCTTTTTCACCTTTGTTAAGCTCTTGGTCGTGTCTCTTCTTTGGAAACATCGAAGCAAAGTGACCTGATTTATCGCACTTGAAACATACGATCTGAGACATGTCTTCTTCTCCTTGTATTTATCTTGTGAGTTAAACCGGCTACATCCTCTGCCTCTTCCTCTGTTTACTCATCCACGACTCCAACCTCTACCTCTTCCTCTTGAGTTGTACGAGTTATTGGAGCTCGCATACAGAAGGTTCCAGTGCGTATCTTCTTTCTGAAGCCGTTCTTCATACGCTTTAAGTCTCCCAACAATATCTTTGAAACTCGTTTTATTCAGATCGAGAACTTGTTCAAGTGAGGCTATGATCTGTATATACTTGTTTCGCGGTAAGTTGTTCAGGAACTTCGAGGCTAATTCTGATATCTTGCCTGAGAAGGCATTGATAGAATGTGAATCCTTCATCCTTAGGCGTTCAAATTCATGCATCAAGGTCTGAAGTCGAGCTTCCTTTCACATGTTCATCACCAACATTTCTAGATTTAACGGCTTCCATATCTCTTTTTGGGAGTCTTGTTCACCAACATGTAGGTTTTCTGTAATCAATTGAAAAAGCAGAGCAATAAAACATCATTCTTCTCTTCGTCGTCTAATCCTGGTGCAACTGATTCCCAAACCTTATGTACTCGCAACAACACCTTCCTTTTCATGGACCAGACCGTGTAGTTTGGTTAAGATAACATCAGGCAGACCACCGTAAAGGGCACAACTTCTCTTGTTTTCGATGTTGGCTTCGTGTCACCCATCTCTTCGGTGAATCATATCCTTCAAACAAAACCTTGAACTCTGATACTAGATAAATGACCAAAACGTGAATACGTTTAACCTAGTTTCGGCCTTAACAAATAGCTCAATAAAGATTTATTTCCTTTATTAATGTTTAGAAAACTTCTCAAAAGCTAAACAAAAGTTATTGTCTCTTTTATGGTTTCATCACACACGATTATCTCTTTATATAGGAGCTAGATTTTCTTTTAGATCCTATTAAAATTTGAATTAGGAATTTCCTTATTTCTAATACTAATAGCTTTAGTTATCCTAATTCCTTTAAGGTTAACTTTCTTTTCTCTTAAGTTATCTTATTTTCTTTAAGGATAACTTCCTTTTCTGTTTAACTTCCTTTATGTTGAAGCTTATCTGCAACACTCTTCCTCTTGATCCTTTCTTCTGGAGGAAAAAAAAAACACTAGCAAGCTTTTCATCGGTTCATTTCATAACCAGATGCAGGAACGTAAACGAGTCTTGCAAAGTATAATCAGAAAAGCCATATGCATAATCAAACCTCATGGGATTTGTCTTTATTTCTCGAACTCAAAATTGTTTAAAGGGGTTTATGAGGTTTTTAAAGGATCATCCAATCGTAGTTGATGCGATTTTCATCTATTTCGGATCCAATCTAGTTTTTCATGGATAAACCTGGTTTATCTTTTCTCTATCTATGAATATTTGTTCAGAGTTAAGTTCATAAAAAGTTTTACTAAAAAGATACTTTTTTGTTCTAATTAGCTCAAAAATCCAAGCATTTGGTGAAATAATTGAAAATTATTTGCCTTGAGCCGTACATGCACTTGCCAATGTTATTTCCAAGATATTTGCAAATCCACCAGATAAAATACCTAGGCTGGTCTTATCTTTCATAGGAATATGATAATTTGTAACTTGACTTCGATATGAGTTATAAAGAGAAAACAGAAATGATGGTCAAAGACTCAAAATGACTTTCGATTTTCCTTTAATTAGGTAGTTCCAATACTTTGGGAATGGAGATGACTCAAAGACACGAATGCATATCCTAACTTTTAGTTTTCACTTTGCACTTCTCTTGGGAATAATGTAACAAAAATAAGACCAGTCAGCAAGTGATTTTGAAATAAGAATTTATATGTGAGTCATTGGCTACCTAACCATTTAGAGCAGCAAATATTCGGTGAAACCATAGGGGAAGGAGATGAACACTTTTAAATTGAGTTTAGATCAGAACCACTCAACTTATCCTCATATGTTTCAATCAGAGCCACTTAACAAGTACAACTCAAAACTAGAACAACCAAACATAACAATTACTTGAAAACTCTTCTTCGATTACATCCCTCAGTTTCATCTCATGATCCAAAATACGAATAGGTGTAATCAGGCTTCAAAGGTTTCTCCCTTAACCTCGGCTTGCTTCTTCTGATAGTCCTTTACTGCTGCTTTGATGGCGTCTTCTGCAAGCATACTGCAATGTAGCTTTACCGGTGCCAAAAATAGATGCTTTGCGATTTGCCTGCAAAATTCAACCACATTGAGAATTTTCCCAAAAAAAACCATCAATAATTGCATGCAATGATCCAATAACTGAAACCAAAAATGAAAAAACACTTACAAGTTCTTTATGGTTAAGACTTCCTCCATGGATTTTTCCTTGACCCATTCAGTCGCTATAAAACATAATTAACAAACACCACCAAACTTATGAGCTTTAGCATTGAAAGCTCAATGTTGTTGTTGCACCAAAAATTATGATTACTGACAAACTGTACTGTACAAGGTATCTCACTATAAATGAAACAATACATCGACTATTATATGAATTATATTCCTAATTACGCAATTAGAAGAAAAAATCGATTCACAATTTCTCATAAAAATTAAACATACCAAAGGAGGAAGCGGCGATGGGGGAGCCACAACCAAAGGTCTTGAATCAAGCATCAACTATTTTACTGGAACCATCAAACTTAACCTGAAGCTTCATTAGATCTCCACATGCAGGAGCTCCAACAGATCCCGTGCCAACGTTAGGATCATTTATATCAAACGATCCAACGTTACGGGTATTTTCATAATGGCCGATTACCCTTGGATGGTACAGTCGAGAGGTGATAGCAAACTGTGTAGATTTTCGTGAAAAAAGCCCTAAAAGAGACCTCGCAGTTTGCCTTAACATCGTTACTGTTTAATCTCTCTGTTGAGCTTCTTTTGAAATTCTAGGGGTTTCTCTACAGGATTAGGTTAAATGGTCAAAATATATATGGGGATGTTCGGTTGAAATAACATTACACGGTGGTTAAAAAGTACTTTTAACTTTTGAAGGAGTTCCTTAGAAATATATTTGGGACAAAAAAGCATTTGGTGGAAAATTCACGTTTGTAAAAAAGAAATAATATATAATGAAGGTGGATTTACAAAAATTACGTATTCGAAAGAAAAATAATAATTTACACGTTCGATAAAACATTGAAGGAAAATGCAATGAAATACAAGAAAATTAATTGAAAGTTCCAGTACTCGAAAGATGTATTAAATACTAACAAAGTTTACATACAAACAAATACCATCTTAATAATTACATGTCCAGAACTTTCTCAAGAAAATTACATGTCCAGAACTAAAAATCCCCTATATATTAAAAGAGAAACATTACAACATTTTTTGTAGCCATGTGTCATCACCATAATAAGTCTTAGGAATCCTTAGAAAAAAAGTTGGTCCAACTATGTTTATAATAAGCTTTTTATTAAACTAGCCATAAATTTATCATTAATGTTCTTTTTCTTTCCTTAAATAAAATTACGGAATTGCCTAATATGACTAAAATATATATGATAATTAATGGTTTTGAATAATAAAAATTAGTGTATCATCCACCATATTTTTTTTTAATTTTAAATTAGTGAAATGAATTAAACAATAACATTAACTATATAACAAAAAATGATTTTTTTGATATATGTTATATTTTGCATTTTTTAAAACGATTAAAAATTAATAAAACATTTAAAAATTTCACATATAATATTTTTGATTAATAGTTTAAATTCCCTATATATTAATCCTGTTAATCATGTAAGATTACAACATTTTTGGTAGTCACGTGTCACAATGAGAATGACTTTTATAACTCTTTGAGAAATATGTTGGTCCAACTAAACATATGTTATATTTTTATTATATTAACTATCATATTTAATTAATAGTGTACAAAAGAATATTTCATATTATTTCCTTATATAAAAGATACAGAATTATCTAATATGATTAACATATATATATATCCCAATTAATGTTTATGAATAATAAAGATATGATGACAATTTTTTATCCTCTTTATTTTTATATTTAATTTTATATTATTAAAATAAATAGAAAATCACATTAATCATATAATAATAAAATTAGATTCTTTTCTTATATGTTATATTTTGAATTTTTAAAATGATAATAAATTACTAAAAATGTTAAAAATCTCACATTGAAAATTTTGTGATCAGTGATAACGTTTTTCATATAAAGTGTGTTTTGTTTAAAACTTATTGCATATCCAAAATCAATATGAACCATCATCCCTTTCGTTTAAATTTTTGTTACAATAAAAAATATATGTTGGGCAAAAAACTAAAATTTAATCTAATCCAAAAAGTAGTACAAGTTTTTAACTAAAATTGGTTAGATATCCAAAAGGATTCGAAATTTTGGTATCTAGAGAACCAAAACTGAATCAAAATATCTCGGGTATTCGAGTGTACTCGAACCAGATTTATATACTTAAATATATTAATTATTTTTAAATTTAACATCTACAAATATACAAAATAAATGAGAATTTTTAAAATTTTCCAAAATACTTAGAAATATATAAAATAGTTAAATGTACATTTTTAAAATAGCTAAACGATACTCCAAATACGAAAAATATTTATTGATTTTTTGTCCAAATATTTAAGATATATATATATATATATATATATAATATCGTAAATACTTAGAAATATATAAAATAGGTAAATGTACATTTTTAGAATAGCTAAACGATACTCCAAATACGAAAAAATATTTATTGATTTTTTGTCCAAATACTTAGAAATATATAAAATAGTTAAATGTACATTTTTAAAATAGCTAAACGATACTCCAAATACTCCAATTTTATGTTAAGTTTAAGTATTTTTGCATTATTTTTTCAAATTTATATGGTATATATTATTTTTACTTTTAGATTGAAATATTTAATGTATATATAAATTTTAATTTAAAAAAAAAATTTAAATGGGTTATCCGAACCTGCAAAGATTCGAGCCAAATCACGAAGATCTAAATCAAACAGAATCTAACTGAACCAAATTGTATCCAAATTTCCATTCCTAATCAAATGTAAAAAAATTATTGATAGCAAAATATGTATTTAAATACAATATATTTTTAAAAAGCTCACACCGCGCATGACGCGGGTTATCATCTAGTGGTCTATTATTCCAAAGGAAAAAGCGAAAAGGTTAACAGCTTCATAATTAGAACCAAGCTCCTTGTATACTATATTTTGGTACTATAATAACCTACTAGGTAATAACCCACGTCTTGCGCAAGGTGAGTGACTTAAAAAGATTATTACCGACTATCTATTAGATATAAAAAAATATCGTACTATAATGTTCAGGTTTATAGAATGTACGCTAATTTCATTTTTTTGAAAGAAAAAATATTCTAATTGGATAGATCCACTGAATTATATTGCATGGAAAAAAGACTATAAGAGTAAGAAAAGACTTCTATAAATTTATTATGAATTTTAAAAAAAACACAAGAAATAGAATTATTGCATTTATAATAAAAAGCTAAAGATATAATAATTAAAGAAACTAAGATGTCATAAAAATAAAACACCAAATCATGTGAAAATTGTCTTCAAAACTCCTGGTTTGCAATCCTATAGAGAGAAATAACAATGAAAAGTTTACGAAACAAAACAAACTTATTTACTATTTTCTATATATTGAGATGATATACCTCTTTCTGAATGCATCGATTTCTGGAACATCTTTGGGTTCAAAAATAATTTTTGAAAATCCTTTAATGTTAGTCACGTTCTTCAATTTTCCTTATCATAATAAAAGAACAATGACATCACAGTATTAAGAAGATATCATATCCAACAAATTTTTATTTAAAACTAGTATAATATATTATTTACTCCCTAATTAATTTTCCAGAACTGTAACACACAGAGTACAACATTTGCATCTGTAGAATTCGATAACGCTTGGAAAACACGAACAAGTACTCCGTAATCAACACACTTAATAACAATGTTCCTATAATCAGTGCAAAACATAACAAAATGAGCAAATATGAAACTAAGTTCATCAGTAGTTTGTTTTCCAGAGGTGGAATACTTACTCCATGTTTAGTACAAAGAAACGTATTTTGTGGTCGATAAAACCATTGTTCCCTAGAGTAGGTTATGTTATATATTCTTCAAGAAATCTTACTCCTACTATAGCTCCATAAATATCTGCTTGATATTTTTCAAACAAAACGTGTCCAATCTTAATATAGTCATCAATATATATTAATATAATCTGCATACTTTCTACTTTACCATAACGAATATATTAGATAGAATAGAAAACATACCAATAGAAAATTTAGGATGGACTAACCCACGATATACATCGTCAAAGTCTGGAAAACAATAAAAGGTGGCCAGGGAAAATGGATCGATCTTCGAAATGTCAGAGGAGTTATCGAGGCTAATATGGTGTCGGTTCTATGTCAACCGAATATGCTCTGATGAAGGAGTTAGTATGAAACTTTTAATTTCATAGCAGCAACCTTCCTCCAATGGAATTAGTATGGTCTATATATATATAGTGTTTCGAATATAGAGTGTAGGCGAAATCCCTTAACTCTAGGCAATTATGATTATGCGTCACAAATCTTGTTAACATTCCCTCTAACAATGAAATGCATGAAAGGGGATTCGATTTTTTCACAGTATAAGGAAAGATAATAATCAGGGACAAACTTGGTTTCCAAGCTCATCGATTTGATTCATGAGCTAAAACAAATTTGGGATGTACTGTAAAGTTTATAATTACCTCCTCATTAGATATTATTGAATTAATGAAAGTTTCCTATATTGTCGAAGTGAATATGAATATTTAGGCCGAAATGTTTTTTTTTTTTTAATATTCAGATCCATTTAACTGGTGATAATAATTTGATTTGTGTTTAGTGTTAATAAATTTACAAAATATCTGAAATCGACAACCTTGCTAATAATTTGTATTTAATCGTAAATATCATAAGATATAAGATGTGTTCCTTCATTTTAATAAAGACACTTCATAAAAATAGACAACATAATATATATATGTCTACTTATATAACACAATTTTTAAAAATACATAAGGTGATCAAAAATATAACATATAGGTTGATCTAATTTATTAAAAATATCGGCCTAACATTTTTACTATATATGTGTTTAAACTTAATTTTAATAAAACATGCACATTTCAGCTAACTTTTCATATACAATAGAGAGATTTGTTCCTTCATATTAATAAAGACACTTCATAAAAAAAACAAAGTAATATATATGTTCAATTATGATTATGCGCCACAAATCTTGTCAACATTCCCTAATTATCACGTCTAATAATGAAATGAATTAAAGAGGATTCGATTTTTCCACAGTATAAAGAAAGTTAATAATCAGAACCAAACTTGGTTCCCAAGCTCATCGATTTGATTCATGAGCTAAAACAAATTTGGGATGTACTGTAAAGTTTATAATTAACTTCTCATTAGATATTATTGTACTAATGAAAGTTTCCTATATTGAAAAAGTGAATTATGAATATTTAGGCCAAACTTTTTGCTTTTTTTTTTAATATTCAGAGATCCATTTAACTGGTGATAATAATTTGATTTGTGTTTAGTGTTAATAAATTTACAAATATCCGAAATCGTCAACCTTGCTAATAATTTGTATTTTATGTTAGTTCTTAAATACTACATTTAGGAAACATGTAATAAATGTAGGCATGTATATTGTAATTGTTTACGAATTTCCAAAACAGAAAATGGTATCAATTTGGCCATGCAAATTACTTATGTAATGTTCACATAAATTTTAATGAATATTTATGCCGAAATTTACTCATTTTGTGAAATTCAGAGATCCCCTTAATTGGCGAAAACTCATAATTAGTATTTAATGTTTTTAATCTACAAATATTACAAATTGATACATTGTTACTCCTAGGTTGGTCTATTAAAATTTTGGCGATAGCTCATAATTAGTGTTTAATGTTTTTTAATCTACAAATATTACAAATTGACACATTGTTACTCATAGGTTGGCCTATTAACACTATTTATTATTTCATATCAAATTTTATAAAAATTAAAAGTTTGACCAGTATGGTTTATAAGGTGCTCTATAATCGTAAATATTATAAGATATATATGTGTTCCTTCATTTTAGTAAAGACACTTCATCAAAATAGACAACATAATATATATATATATATATATATATATATGTCTACTTATATAACACAATTTTTAAATGTCAAAAAAATAACACAATTTTGAAAATACATATATAAGGTGATCAAAAATATAACATATAGGTTGATCTATTTTTTTTTTTAAATATCGGCCTAACATTCTTACAATATATGTGACTAAGTTTTTGAAGTATATATATGTCACAAAATTTTCGAAGTACACAAAATTTTCAAAGTATATTTAAAAAGAAAAATATGCGCCCAATAAGTACATTAAATTTTTGAAGTACATTGTCCTTATTTTTTAAGTACACTAAATTTTCGAAATATATTAAAGAAATGTATGTTGTTTAAGAACGAAATATAGAAAGAAAATAAGCTCTTCAACATGCATTTAGAATGATAGATATACTATAATCAATTAGTAAGTTTATTTGGTAATGACATAACATGTAATTAGTCTAAATAAAAGATGGTTATTCACTAAATGATGTGAAAGGCATTGTAGTGTTGACACCTAAAAAATGACAAATTTGTTAATCACACATGAACTTAAGGCTATAAAATAAAAGTGCTCCTCAAATCTACTATAAATAAAAGGAGGATATGAGAGCTTTTTAAGCTGTCCACGTCCTCATTTTTAATCGGCCAATCAGGAGTTTCTATTTTGCCACGTCATCCCATAGCATAAATAAAAGCTTTTACGTAACCAAACATTCGTGTTGGGCCGATAAAAAAAATCTAACTGACCCATATCAAGCCCATCTCTTAACTGAAAGGATCGCCGCCGACGAGAATCAATCGTCTCTTCCATTTCCTAATCGGTTCATCTATCTGTAAATAAACGTTTCTTCATTTTTGTTTCTCCTTCTATTTAAACATCTTCACTGAATCTTACATGCAACCAAAATCTCTAATCTATGTCTCTTCGCATCTTCAAAAACCAGTTGTTCCTATTTCTAATAGTTTTGATGTATTCCATTTCGGTGTGTTTTCTCTGATCCCGGCGTCGCAACTGAATCGCTGGTGGCTCGATCATGGTATGTTTATCAATTCCCGTCTCCGTATAGCAAAATCTCTACACTTGTAAATGTTTTTTTCTGGGTTCTCTGTTACAATCGACGGTGCTTTTTATTTATTAAATGATGTCTTTGAAGGTATTGGGTATCCCGTGGGAGATTGATTCAGATGGGCTTAAGGATTACATGTCCAAATTTGGTGACTTGGAAGATTGTATCGTCATGAAGGTTTGAAGTCGACTCTCTCATCATCTGAACGACATGTTTTTGTGTGTTTAGGATCGATCAACTGGAAGACCTCGAGGCTTTGGATACGTCACTTTTGCTTCATCTCAAGATGCCAAGGTGTGAAAATGACTAGCTCCATTGGTTGATTAGCATAGCTGTCTTACTGTTTTGAGTACTTATAAGAGGCTTTGTAAGGTGAACACTTCTTAGGGAACATAATCTTGGAAGTTAAAGTTGCTACACCAAAGTTTAGTTTCATTTTCTCATGTAATCTTTATTCAAGAGGTTTTATGTTATGGCGACATGAATAGATGAGACAGCCTGCAAAGAAGGTGACGAGGATCTTTGTTGCTCGAATCCCTCCTTCAGCCTCTGAATCAGATTTCCGAAGGTAAAATAATCCCATTTACTTTCTTCTGTGAGAATTGTTTCTAATAATAACCGTTAAGAAAGTATAATAAACCATTCATTGTGTACTATTATGCAGACATTTTTAAAAGTATGGGGAAATCACTGACTTATACATGCCTAAGGTAACGAGTAATATAGTCAACACTCTCAAGAGTTTGTGGTTAGATCTTTAGCCTCCTGGATTTGATATCATTTTTTATTTTAGGACCACAACTCAAAGCAACACCGAGGAATTGGATTCATCACATTCGCTACTTCTGGTCAGTTTTTGCTTGTATAGATACTGATGACAGAGCCTTCTTTAGAACTTTAATCGTCAAACTCATGAGACAGAAACTTTATAAACTGTCACAGCCTTAGTTCATCTTCTATAATTTTTATTTGTAAGATTTTTTGTTCAATTTTTTTGTGAGTTCAAATTCAGTGGAGGATCTGATGGAAGACACACATGATCTAGGAGGCACAACAGTTCCTGTTGATCGAGCTACACCAAAGTAAGATGATCCTCCTCCTAGACCACCACCGTCAGCCGCTAGAATACCGCGCCAACCCGTAGCTGTTGCAGGTGGATTTGGAGCTCCAGGTGGTTACGGAGCTTATGATGCTTACATCTCCGCAGCTACAAGATACGCAGCTCTCGGTGCTCCTACTTTGTATGACAACGCAGCCTCCTTTTACGGATGTAAACCAAATGCCCTGGTTCTGTGCTCAACAATGTTGAATCATCCAGGTACATCTTCTGTTTCAAAGGCTTAAATCTTTTGGTTGAACTCATGTCCTGACATGGATTATAACGTGTAAAATGATCCCAAGAGCAGCAGAAGGAGATGGAATCGGCAGGAGGAGAAGAGATGGAACGGTCTTTCTAACAAAAGGCTTTTTTTTTTTCACTATAGCAATAACGGGAATAGATGTCGTGATAGGATCTTTCTTCTTCCAGAGGACAGGTATGAGTGATAATCCCCAAATATTCTTACATCATAGTCTATATGAATTTTCCCTAACAGCTGATAGAATTTTTCCATTTCAACATACTGTTTTTTTTTTTGAAGAACGGAAGCCCAAACTCCAAAAACTGGGAGCGCGATCATGGAAGTCCATTGCTACAAAGCCTTGCATCCATATCCACTTGAACATGATGGCATCTGTTCATGCTCCATCGCGCATTTACTAATGCTTTAAGTCCGTTGTTTTATTTGTTTATTATATAATTTAAATTTAAGTGGATGAGCTGCACATATCATAGTGATTCCCAGTCACTAGCAGTGTTGAAGATGTCATCTACGGCATCCTCAAGCAACGTTGCGATTCCTCTTTTGTCCCTTTCCTCTTCCCGGTAACTGTTCTCAGCCCGTCTTGGATCTTAGTCTACAATGTTTGTGGTGGTTGTCTGCTCCCGTTGTATTTAGATGATTGTTTCCTATGTCACTGGTTTCAACCCCAATCAGTTTTTAATTCAGTACTGCTAAATATCTTCTGTAGTTCCGATTTATTTTAACGTACCCTAGCTGGTCACTAAGCTAGCGATTACCATCCTCACTTTATTGCTGATGAGAAAGGTTACCGTTGTCTTACTGAGTTTTCTATTGTATCCATCTGAGACCATACTGAGGAATCTGTTGATATTATTTTAGTATGATTTATGTATGTATGTCTGTAGAAATCAGACAGCAGCGTCAAAGAGATGGCACACGCAATTATGGAGAAGAAGGGTGTCCCAGACATCATAGGTATATATATTTTTTGAACCTTCTTTGACTCTTTGTGTCTTCAGTCTTCAACCTTTCGCTGAAGGCAACAGATTCAAAGTTGATGTCATGGTATCTTTTAGCGGTGGCTATCATTTGTTTTAGAAAAATCATTAGATTGTTCCTAATGTGTTTGATAGTAATCCTTAGGTTTAGTTTTTTTTTTGTTAGGTATGTTAATCAGCTTGCCTAAAAAGAAAATTATAAATTATGATCATCATATCGTGTAAACTATAGTCAGATGACGTCTGCTCTTGGGTTCATCTAATTCTTCTTTCTTACTCTCCTATGGATATAACCCTCATGACATGTAATTTTGGTTTTCCCTTGAGTTCCTGAGTATTCTAAAGCATTGCTTTAATCCCATCTGCCGCTGTATCCTTTATTGAGTCATTCTTTTTTTTTTCTCAGGGTGTTGTCTGTGAAAATTTTAGTTTTGATGGTTACATGATTGTCTTCTCCTGTTCGTTCTGTAATTATTGGGTTGGTATTATTTTTCACTGTTAACTTTTTTGTAGTTTTTGATGTTTGTAACTGCACGTTTCAGTTAACAATGCCGGTACTATCAATAAGAACAGCAAGATTTGGGAAGTCTTTGCGGAAGATTTCGACAGTGTTATGGATACAAACGTTAAAGGAGTAGTAAATGTACTGCGCCATTTCATCCCTTTGATGCTCTCACGGAAGCAAGGTATTATTGTTAACATGTCTTCTGGATGGGGAAGATCTGGTGCTGCCCTGGTGAGTTACAATCATCACGAGCTATTATTGTATGTTTGTTCTTATAGTTACAAAAAAAGTAGTAACAAAGACAGTCAAACATAGGATTTTTTTTCCATTATAATAATCTTGAGCTACACTTTGTTCGGATATAGAAATGATGTTTGGATACCTCTCTAATAAGCTAAAGTGAAGCCGGAACTGAAATCCAGTGGCAAAGGAGGTAGCTGAAGGAATGGCAGTGGTTGCATTAAATCCAGGCGTGATCAACACAAAATTGCTCACTTCATGCTTTGGCAACACAGCTTCATTGTATCAAGCTCCTGATGACATATTTTAATATATATATATATATATATATATATATATATATATATATATATATATATATATATATATATATATATATATATATATATATATATATATATTCGCTTCAATTCTATTCTTCATAACTCCGATCAAGAAAATTGAACAGGGCTGTGAAAGCTGCAACGATGATTCTGAACCTTACAGCGGGTGATAATGGCGGATCTCTTACTGTCTAACAACTAAACTTCACTCTTCTTTTCGACTTCAGTGATATGGATAAGGAGCTTCTTCAGCAGAGCCCTTTGCTTTGAGGCTTTAATTCTATTTATTGTAACCAGAAATTTTAGCATGGTTACTACGTTCTTAAGTTCAACTAAACTACATTTTTGTAACGTTTTCACTTGGTCAGTTTTAGATAAATAAAAAGTTAGGAGGATGACTGTGTAGTAAGAGCATAGGACCAATTGATGATCAACCAAACCTTAATAACTTCAACCAAGCTAAAACCAAACTGTTCTACATCTAAGTGAACCAAACCCGAAATGTCGACCCTTCACCATAGTCCATCGATTTGAGTTGTTATAAAAAGTTTTAGTTTAACATTAAATTTCTTTAGTTGCAAGAATTTTTTTTATATTTTAGTGAAATACTGACTAACAAATTTTTTAGTCAAACACAATACACTTTACCATTGAATTCTTCATGAAGCTTCCCCAGCTCTGAGAATGTCAACTGTTGTTCTTGGTTGTGGTCAATGGTACCAACATTTAAGAGATAGGAACATTGTTTAATTTTTGTAAGATAATTTACCCTGGAAGTCTTCATGCTCAAAACCTTTCTTTTTATTCGAACTGAAATGAACTAATAAGTTCATGAAAAGTTATTTATAATGCATCAAACCTTTTAATTATAAGGAAACCGAGACAGCTCTAAAGACTTCGGAGAAGTGTTCAATACAAACACAAATGTCATTGTAATAAGAAGCTATTAAACGTTGGCAAAAGAAATAAACTAATCCTACTTTAATCCGAGGCTTCGACGAATTAAAGTAGAATTCGTCGAATTCTACTAATCTATTACACAGCCCTGTTCAATTTTCTTGATCGGAGTTATGAAGAACAGAATTGAAGCGAATATATATATATATATATATATATATATATATATATATATATATATATATATATATATATATATATATATATATATATATATATATATATATATATTTGTTTTAAAATATAAACACAAATTGAACGTCAATATAAACACAAACGTCAAACCAAGGAAATCACAGCTAAGGAATCTAAAAATGACCAAATGTCCAATATCTCCAGGAGTCTCTTCCCA
This sequence comes from Moricandia moricandioides, assembly GCA_905132885.1. Classification (NCBI taxonomy): domain Eukaryota; kingdom Viridiplantae; phylum Streptophyta; class Magnoliopsida; order Brassicales; family Brassicaceae; genus Moricandia; species Moricandia moricandioides. The sequence goes on from CAJHQQ010004099.1 coordinate 31,427, forward strand.
AGGATGTTAAAGGAGGCGAGAGGGAATACTTTTTGTGTCTTCTCTGTACATAAACCTTACGAGAGAAGGTAATCATCAGAAAACAAAGATGAAGAAAGCTGAAATAAAGAATGAATAAGAGACAAAGAAACACATAGTCCTAGAGAAAAAAGAGAATAAGGTTGGTGAGGAGAGAAAGAAAGATAATGTAGAAGAAGTAATTGTTTTGGAGATCCTTCAAAAGATCTCAATGGAAGAAAAATGTCTCCTCCCTATCATTAATCTTGGCGTTGCTTCACTATAACTGCCTCTGCTTTTTATAGTATCTATGTTTTCCAATCACAGATTTCTTAGTTCCCATTTTTTTTTCTAAAATACCGTCATAAGACCAGATGATCGAAAGTTATGTTTATATTGTGGGACACTAATTTCCATAATAAGTTTGGTGACCTTTGTATCTGGAAAACTTTCATAATATAGTAAATTTAGCAAACTAATTAGTATCAGTGTATGTCTTCCAAATCAAAACAAAATTTGCCTTAACTAAATATTATTCAAAACATTAAAAAAATTATTTAGAAAAAACAAAAACAAAATCCACAGAAATACAAGACAAGTTTCTAAAACAAAAGAAAATAGTATAGAACGTGTAAACAAAGAAAAAACTTACATCTGAATATGCAATCTGTAATCTGCGCGTAAAAGAGAGTAAGCTATGAAATCAATGCATCAAATAATTTTGAGGAATAAAACTAATATGCAAAAACCATACAAATAAAATTTTCCTTTATTATTTTAATTTAGTATTTTTAACCTAACTAGAAGGAGAAAATTAGTTCAGTTTTATAAATGAGCATCTGGGAGATTTGATACAAGTCTCAAGATGGATTAAGAAATAAACTACTCTATTTATATATATATATATATATATATATATATATTATAATCAACTTAATTTTGGTTTATCATATCAAAACTTTTGACAATTTACAAAATCTAATATAACATGTGTACATTTGTCTGTATTGTAACATTTAGAGATAACTTTGACCTTTTAACAAATCCTAATCATATTTTTGCAATTTTTATCATAAAATATATAAGAAAAATGATTTTTAAAATATATACAAGAAATATGAGGCCTAATTTAACTTATATTTTAATGACATACTTTGTCGTTGCCGAAAAATTATAGTTGTAACATTGCTTCACTTATATAAATCTAAAATGATGTTTCCGTTTTTCTTTATTAACTCAACTCGATCGTGTTGCTGTTTAAAAGAGGAACACATCATATAATTTATGCTTGAAATTCAAAAGGTATACAGAAATTTGTGAATTATCGTATGCATATTTTTCGACATTCTTACGATTTATTTCTTCACAAGTGATGACAAAGAAATTATATGCATATAATTAGTAAAAGGTTCATGTATCTAAATCGTAAATTCATTTTTGGCTATATAATTCAAACCTACCGAAACTATATAGT
>CAJHQQ010004100.1:0-32854 GCA_905132885.1 Moricandia moricandioides
CAAAATCAGTGGATAGTTACCCTGAAGTTGAATCAATATCATAGGAGTTATGATGAAGAAGTTATCCTACTTTTAACCGAAGTGATTCCAGTTTACCCTGTTTGGAGATTTGGCAATTTCTTCTGATACTAATAAAACCAGAATGAATCACGATGTAAGAAGCTTGATTTGGAATCATAAATCAGTGTAGAATCACCCTGAAGTTGAATCAAGATCATAGGAGTTATGATGAAGAAGTTATCCCACTTTTAACCGAAGTGATTCCAGTTTGCCCTGTTTGGAGAGTTGGCAATTTCTTCTTGATACTAATAAAACCAGAACGAATCACGATGTAAGAAGTTTGATTTGGACTCATAAATAAGTTTAGAATCACCCTGAAGTTGAATCAAGATCATAGGAGTTATGATGAAGAAGTTATCCCAGTTTTAACCGAAGTGACTCCAATTTACCTTGTTTGGAGATTTGGCAAATTCTTCTTTATTCTAATCAAACCAGAATGAATCACGATGTAAGAAGCTTGATTTGGACTCATAAATCAGTGCAGAATTATCCTGAAGTTGAATCAATATCATTGGACTTATGATGAAGAAGTTACTCAACTTTTTAACCGAAGTGATTCCAGTTTACCCTGTTTGGAGATTTGGTAATTTCTTCTTGATTCTAATCAAACCAGAATGAATCACAATGTAAGAAGCTTGATTTGAACTCAAAAATTCAGTGTAGAATCTCCCGAAGTTGAATCAATATCATTGGAGTTATGATGAAGAAGTTATCCCACTTTTAACCGAAGTCATTCCAATTTACCCTGTTTAGAGATTTGGCAATTTCTTCTTGATTCAAATCAAACCAGAATGATCATGATGTAAGAAGCTTGATTTGTACTCATAAATTAGTGTAAATCACCCTGAAGTTGAATCAATATCATAGGAGTTATGATGAAGAAGTTATCCCACTTTTAACCGAAGTGATTCCAGTTTACTCTGTTTGGAGATTTGGCAATTTATTCTGGATACTAATAAAACCAGAATGAATCACGATGTAAGAAGCTTGATTTGGAATCATAAATCAGTGTAGAATCACCCTAAAGTTGAATCAAGATCATAGGAGTTATGATGAAGAAGTTATCCCACTTTTAACCGAAGTGATTCCAGTTTGTCCTGTTTGGAGATTTGGCAATTTCTTCTTGATACTAATAAAACCAGAACGAATCACGATGTAAGAAGCTTGATTTGGACTCATAAATAAGTTTAGAATCACCCTGAAGTTGAATCAAGATCATAGGAGTTATGATGAAGAAGTTATCCCAGTTTTAACCGAAGTGACTCCAATTTACCTTGTTTGGAGATTTGGCAAATTCTTCTTTATTCTAATCAAACCAGAATGAATCACGATGTAAGAAGCTTGATTTGGACTCATAAATCAGTGCAGAATTATCCTGAAGTTGAATCAATATCATTGGACTTATTGATGAAGAAGTTTCTCAACTTTTAACCGAAGTGATTCCAGTTTACCCTGTTTGGAGATTTGGTAATTTCTTCTTGATTCTAATCAAACCAGAATGAATCACAATGTAAGAAGCTTGATTTGAACTCAAAAATCAGTGTAGAATCTCCCTGAAGTTGAATCAATATCATTGGAGTTATGATGAAGAAGTTATCCCACTTTTAACCGAAGTCATTCCAGTTTACCCTGTTTGGAGATTTGGCAATTTCTTCTTGATTCAAATCAAACCAGAATGAATCATGATGTAAGAAGCTTGATTTGTACTCATAAATTAGTGTAAATCACCCTGAAGTTGAATCAATATCATAGGAGTTATGATGAAGAAGTTATCCCACTTTTAACCGAAGTGATTCCAGTTTACCCTGTTTGGAGATTTGGCAATTTATTCTGGATACTAATAAAACCAGAATTAATCACGATGTAATAAGCTTGATTTGGACACATAAATCTGTGTAGAATCACCCTGAAGTTGAATCAAGATCATAGGAGTTATGATGAAGAAGTTATCCCACTTTTAACCGAAGTGATTCCAGTTTACTCTGTTTGGAGATTTGGCAATTTATTCTGGATACTAATAAAACCAGAATTAATCACGATGTAATAAGCTTGATTTGGACACATAAATCTGTGTAGAATCACCCTGAAGTTGAATCAAGATCATAGGAGTTATGATGAAGAAGTTATCCCACTTTTAACCGAAGTGATTCCAGTTTGTCTTGTTTGGAGAGTTGGCAATTTCTTCTTGATACTAATAAAACCAGAACGAATCACAATGTAATAAGATTGATTTGGACTCATAAATAAGTGTAGAATCACCCTGAAGCTGAATCAAGATCATAGGAGTTATGATGAAGAAGTTATCCCACTTTTAACCGAAGTGATTCCACTTTTAACTGAAGTGACTCCAGTTTACCTTGTTTGGAGATTTGGCAGCTTCTTCTTGATTCTAATCAAACCAGAATGAATCAAGATGTAAGAAGCTTGATTTGGACTCATAAATCAGTGTAGAATCACCCTTTAGTTGAATCAATATCATAGGAGTTATGATGAAGAAGTTATCCCACTTTTAACCGAAGTGATTCCAGTTTACCCTGTTTGGAGATTTGGCAATATATTCTGGATACTAATAAAACCAGAATGAATCACGATGTAAGAAGCTTGATTTGGACTCATAAATCCGTGTAGAATCACCCTGAAGTTGAATCAAGATCATAGGAGTTATGATGAAGAAGTTATCCCACTTTTAACCGAAGTGATTCCAGTTTGCCCTGTTTAGAGAGTTTGCAATTTCTTCTTGATTCTAATCAAACCATAATGAATCAAGATGTAAGAATATTGATTTGGACTCATAAATCAGTGGATAATTACCCTGAAGTTGAATCAATATCATAGGAGTTATGATGAAGAAGTTATCCTACTTTTAACCGAAGTGATTCCAGTTTACCCTGTTTGGAGATTTGGCAATTTCTTCTTGATACTAATAAAACCAGAATGAATCACGATGTAAGAAGCTTGATTTGGAATCATAAATCAGTGTAGAATCACCCTGAAGTTGAATCAAGATCATAGGAGTTATGATGAAGAAGTTATCCCACTTTTAACCGAAGTGATTCCAGTTTGCCCTGTTTGCAGAGTTGGCAATTTCTTCTTGATACTAATAAAACCAGAACGAATCACGATGTAAGAAGTTTGATTTGGACTCATAAATAAGTTTAGAATCACCCTGAAGTTGAATCAAGATCATAGGAGTTATGATGAAGAAGTTATCCCAGTTTTAACCGAAGTGACTCCAATTTACCTTGTTTGGAGATTTGGCAAATTCTTCTTTATTCTAATCAAACCAGAATGAATCACGATGTAAGAAGCTTGATTTGGACTCATAAATCAGTGCAGAATTATCCTGAAGTTTAATCAATATCATTGGACTTATGATGAAGAAGTTACTCAACTTTTAACCGAAGTGATTCCAGTTTACCCTGTTTGGAGATTTGGTAATTTCTTCTTGATTCTAATCAAACCAGAATGAATCACAATGTAAGAAGCTTGATTTGAACTCAAAAATCAGTGTAGAATCTCCCGAAAGTTGAATCAATATCATTGGAGTTATGATGAAGAAGTTATCCCACTTTTAACCGAAGTCATTCCAATTTACCCTGTTTAGAGATTTGGCAATTTCTTCTTGATTCAAATCAAACCAGAATGAATCATGATGTAAGAAGCTTGATTTGTACTCATAAATTAGTGTAAATCACCCTGAAGTTGAATCAATATCATAGGAGTTATGATGAAGAAGTTATCCCACTTTTAACCGAAGTGATTCCAGTTTACCCTGTTTGGAGATTTGGCAATTTATTCTGGATACTAATAAAACCAGAATGAATCACGATGTAAGAAGCTTGATTTGGACACATAAATCCGTGTAGAATCACCCTGAAGTTGAATCAAGAACATATGAGTTATGATGAAGAAGTTATCCCACTTTTAACCGAAGTGATTCCAGTTTGTCTTGTTTGGAGATTTGGCAATTTCTTCTTGATACTAATAAAACCAGAATGAATCACGATGTAAGAAGCTTTATTTGGACTCATTAATCAGCTTAGAATCACCCTGAAGTTTAATCAAGATCATAGGAGTTATGATGAAGAAGTTATCCCACTTTTAATCGAAGTGATTCCAATTTACCCTGTTTGGAGATTTGGCAATTTCTTCTTGATACTAATAAAACCAGAATGAATCACGATGTAAGAAGCTTGATTTGGACTCATAAATCAGGGTAGAATCACCCTAAAGTTGAATCAAGATCATAGGAGTTATGATGAAGAAGTTATCCCACTTTTAACCGAAGTGATTCCAGTTTGCCATGTTTGGAGATTTGGCAATTTCTTCTTGATACTAATAAAACCAGAACGAATCACGATGTAAGAAGTTTGATTTGGACTCATAAATAAGTTTAGAATCACCCTGAAGTTGAATCAAGATCATAGGAGTTATGATGAAGAAGTTATCCCAGTTTTAACCGAAGTGACTCCAATTTACCTTGTTTGGAGATTTGGCAAATTCTTCTTTATTCTAATCAAACCAGAATGAATCACGATGTAAGAAGCTTGATTTAGACTTATAAATCAGTGCAGAATTATCCTGAAGTTTAATCAATATCATTGGGACTTATGATGAAGAAGTTTCTCAACTTTTAACCGAAGTGATTCCAGTTTACCCTGTTTGGAGATTTGGTAATTTCTTCTTGATTCTAATCCAAACAGAATGAATCACAATGTAAGAAGCTTGATTTGAACTCAAAAATCAGTGTAGAATCTCCCTGAAGTTGAATCAATATCATTGGAGTTATGATGAAGAAGTTATCCCACTTTTAACCGAAGTCATTCCAATTTACCCTGTTTGGAGATTTGGCAATTTCTTCTTGATTCAAATCAAACCAGAATGAATCATGATGTAAGAAGCTTGATTTGTACTCATAAATTAGTGTAAATCACCCTGAAGTTGAATCAATATCATAGGAGTTATGATGAAGAAGTTATCCCACTTTTAACCGAAGTGATTCCAGTTTACTCTGTTTGGAGATTTGGCAATTTACTCTGGATACTAATAAAACCAGAATGAATCACGATGTAAGAAGCTTGATTTGGACACATAAATCCGTGTAGAATCACCCTGAAGTTGAATCAAGATCATAGGAGTTATGATGAAGAAGTTATCCCACTTTTAACCGAAGTGATTCCAGTTTGTCTTGTTTGGAGAGTTGGCAATTTCTTCTTGATACTAATAAAACCAGAACGAATCACAATGTAATAAGATTGATTTGGACTCATAAATAAGTGTAGAATCACCCTGAAGTTGAATCAAGATCATAGGAGTTATGATGAAGAAGTTATCCCACTTTTAACCGAAGTGATTCCACTTTTAACTGAAGTGACTCCAGTTTACCTTGTTTGGAGATTTGGCAGCTTCTTCTTGATTCTAATCAAACCAGAATGAATCAAGATGTAAGAAACTTGATTTGAACTCATAAATCAGTGTAGAATCACCCTTTAGTTGAATCAATATCATTGGAGTTATGATAAAGAAGTTATCCCACTTTTAACCTAAGTGAATCCAGTTTACCCTGTTTGGAGATTTGGCAATTTCTTCTTGATTCTAATCAAACCAGAATTAATCAAGATGTAAGAAGCTTGATTTGGACTCATAAATCAGTGCAGAATCATCCTGAAGTTGAATCAATAGGACTTATGATGAAGAAGTTATTCAACTTTTAACTGAAGTGATTCCAGTTTACCCTGTTTGGAGATTTGGCAATTTCTTCTTGATTCTAATCAAACCAGAATGAATCACAAAGTAAGAAGCTTGATTTGAACTCAAAAATCAGTGTAGAATCTCCCTGAAGTTGAATCAATATCATTGGAGTTATGATGAAGAAGTTATCCCACTTTTAACCGAAGTCATTCCACTTTTAACTGAAGTGACTCCAGTTTACCTTGTTTGGAGATTTGGCAGCTTCTTCTTGATTCTAATCAAACCAGAATGAATCACGATGTAAGAAGCTTGATTTGGACACATAAATCCGTGTAGAATCACCCTGAAGTTGAGTCAAGATCATAGGAGTTATGATGAAGAAGTTATCCAACTTTTAACCGAAGTGACTCCAATTTACCTTGTTTGGAGAGTTTGCAATTTCTTCTTGATTCTAATCAAACCATAATGAATCAAGATATAAGAATCTTGATTTGGACTAATAAATCAGCGGATAATCACCCTGAAGTTGAATCAATTTCATAGTAGTTATGATGAAGAAGTTATCCCACTTTTAACCGAAGTGATTCCAGTTTACCCTGTTTGGAGATTTGGCAATTTCTTCTTGATTCAAATCAAACCAAAATGAATACGATGTAAGAAGCTTGATTTGGACTCATAATTCAGTGTAGTATCACGATGTAAGAAATCGCAAACTCTCCAAACAGGGCAAACTGGAATCACTTCGTTTAAAAGTGGGATAACTTCTTCATCATAACTCCTATGATCTTGTTTCAACTTCATGGTGATTCTACACTGATTTATGAGTCCAAATCAATCTTTTTACATCGTGATTCATTCTGGTTTAATTAGTATCAAGAATAAATTTCCAAATCTCCAAACAGGGTAAACTGGAATCACTTCGGTTAAAAGTGGAATAACATCTTCATCATAACTCCTATGATATTGATTCAACTTCAGGGTGATTATCCTCTGATTTATAAGTCCAAATAAAGATTCTTACATCTTGATTCATTCTGGTTTGATTAGAATCAAGAAGAAATTGCTAAATCGCCAAACAAGGTAAACTGGAGTCACTTTGGTTAAAAGTGGGATAATTTCTTCATCATAACTCCTATGATCTTGATTCAACTTCAGGGTGATTCTAAACTTATTTATGTGTCCAAATCAAGCTTCTTACATCGTGATTCGTTCTGTTTTATTAGTATCAAGAAGAAATTGCCAACTCTCCAAAAAGGGCAAACTGGAATCACTTCGGTTAAAAGTGGGATAACTTCTTCATCATAACTCCTATGATCTTGATTCAACGTCAGGGTGATCCTACACTGATTTATGACTCCAAATAAAGCTTCTTACATCATGATTCATTCTGGTTTTATTAGTATCAAGAAGAAATTGCCAAATCTCCAAACAGGGCAAACTGGAGTCACTTCAGTTAAAAGTGGAATAACTTCTTCATCATAAGTCCAATGATATTGATTCAACTTCAGGATGATTCTGCACTGATTTATGAGTCCAAATCAATCTTCTTACATCTTGATTCATTCTGGTTTGATTAGAATCAAGAAGAAATTGCCAAATCTCCAAACGTAGTAAACTGGAATCACTTCGGTTAAAAGTGGGATAACTTCTTCATTATAACTCTTATGATCTTGATTAAACTTCAGGGTGATTCTAAACTTATTTATGAGTCCAAATCAAGCTTCTTACATCTTGATTCATTCTTGTTTGATTTGAGTCAAGAAGAAATTGCCAAATCTCCAAACATGGTAAACTGGAATCACTTCGGTTAAAAGTGAAATAACTTCTTCATCATAACTCCTATGATCTTGATTAAACTTCAGGGTGATTCTACACTGATTTATGAGTCCAAATCAAGCTTCTTACATCGTGATTCATTCTGGTTTTATTAGTATCAAGAAGAAATTTTCAAATCTCCAAACAGGGCAAACTGGAATCACTTCAGTTAAAAGTGGAATAACTTCTTCATCATCAGTCCAATGATATTGATTCAACTTCAGGATGATTCTGCACTGATTTATGAGTCCAAATCAATAATCTTACATCTTGATTCATTCTGGTTTGATTAGAATCAAGAAGAAAGTGCCAAATCTCCAAACAAGGTAAATTGGAGTCACTTCGGTTAAAAGTGGGATAACTTCTTCATCATAACTCCTATGATCTTGATTCAACTTCAGGGTGATTCTAAACTTATTTATGAGTCCAAATCAAGCTTCTTACATCGTGATTTGTTCTGGTTTTATTATTATCAAGAAGAAATTGCCAACTCTCCAAAAAGGGCAAACTGGAATCAATTCGGTTAAAAGTGGGATAACTTCTTCATCATAACTCCTATGATCTTGATTCAACTTCAGGGTGATTCTACACTGATTTATGAGTCCAAATAAATCTTATTACATCGTGATTCATTCTGGTTTTATTAGTATCAAGAATAAATTGCCAAATCTCCAAACAGGGTAAACTGGAATCACTTCGGTTAAAAGTGGAATAACATCTTCATCATAACTCCTATGATATTGATTCAACTTTGGGGTGATTATCCTCTGAATTATAAGTCCAAATAAATATTCTTACATCTTGATTCATTCTGTTTTGATTTGAATCAAGAAGAAATTGCCAAATCTCCAAACAGGGTAAACTGGAATCACTTCGGTTAAAAGTGGAATAACTTCTTCATCATAAATCCAATGATATTGATTCAACTTCAGGATGATTCTGCACTGATTTAGGAGTCCAAATCAAGATTCTTACATCTTGATTCATTCTGGTTTGATTAGAATCAAGAAGAAATTGCTAAATCGCCAAACAAGGTAAACTGGAGTCACTTCGGTTAAAAGTGGGATAACTTCTTCATCATAACTCCTATGATCTTGATTCAACTTCAGGGTGATTCTAAACTTATTTATGTGTCCAAATCAAGCTTCTTACATCGTGATTCGTTCTGTTTTATTAGTATCAAGAAGAAATTGCCAACTCTCCAAAAAGGGCAAACTGGAATCACTTCGGTTAAAAGTGGGATAACTTCTTCATCATAACTCCTATGATCTTGATTCAAGTTCAGGGTGATTCTACACTAATTTACGAGTCCAAATCAAGCTTCTTACATTGTGATTCATTCTGGTTTTATTAGTATCAAGAAGAAATTGTCAAATCTCCAAAAAGGGTAAACTGGATTCACTTCGGTTAAAAGTGGGATAACTTCTTCATCATAACTCCTATGATATTGATTCAAATTCAGGGTGATTATCAACTGATTTATGAGTCCAAATCAAGATTCTTACATCTTGATTCATTATGGTTTGATTAGAATCAAGAAGAAATTGCCAACTCTCAAAACATGGTAAACTGGAATCACTTCGGTTAAAAGTGGGATAACTTCTTCATCATAACTCCTATGATCTTGATTGAACTTCAGGGTGATTCTACACTGATTTATGAGTCCAAATCAAGGTTCTTACATCTTGATTCATTATGGTTTGATTAGAATCAAGAATAAATTGCCAAATCTCCAAACAGGGCAAACTGGAATCACTTCGGTTAAAAGTGCGATAACTTCTTCATCATAACTCCAATGATATTGATTCAACTTCAGGATGATTATACACTGATTTATGAGTCCAAATCAAGCTTCTTACATCTTGATTCATTCTGGTTTGATTTGAATCAAGAAGAAATTGCCAAATCTCCAAACAGGGTAAACTGGAATCACTTCGGTTAAAAGTGGAATAATTTCTTCATAATAACTCCTATGATCTTGATTCAACTTCAGGGTGATCCTACACTGATTTATGAGTCCAAATCAATCTTCTTACATCGTGATTCATTCTGGTTTTATTAGTATCAAGAAGAAATTGCCAAATCTCCAAACAAGACAAACTGGAATCACTTCAGTTAAAAGTGGAATAACTTCTTCATCATAAGTCCAATGATATTGATTCAACTTCAGGATGATTCTGCACTGATTTATGAGTCCAAATCAATCTTCTTACATCTTGATTCATTCTGGTTTGATTAAAATCAAGAAGAAATTGCCAAATCTCCAAACAAGGTAAACTGGAGTCACTTCGGTTAAAAGTGGGATAACTTCTTCATCATAACTCCTATGATCTTGATTCAACTTCAGGGTGATTCTACACGGATTTATGAGTCCAAATCAATTACATCGTGATTCATTCTGGTTTTATTAGTATCAAGAATTAATTGCCAAATCTCCAAAGAGGGTAAACTGGAATCACTTCGGTTAAAAGTGGAATAACATCTTCATCATAATTCCTATGATATTGATTCAACTTCAGGGTGATTATCCTATGATTTATGGGTCCAAATAAAGATTCTTACATCTTGATTCATTCTGTTTTGATTTGAATCAAGAAGAAATTGCCAAATCTCCAAACAGGGTAAACTGGAATCACTTCGGTTAAAAGTGGAATAACTTCTTCATCATAAATCCAATGATATTGATTCAACTTCAGGATGATTCTGCACTGATTTAGGAGTCCAAATCAAGCTTCTTACATCTTGATTCATTCTGGTTTGATTAGAATCAAGAAGAAATTACGAAATCTCCAAACAGGGTAAATTGAAGTCACTTCAGTTAAAAGTGGGATAACTTCTTCATCATAACTCCTATGATCTTGATTCAACTTCAGGGTGATTCTACACAGATTTATGAGTCTAAATCAAGCTTTTTACATCGTGATTCATTCGGTTTTATTAGTATCAAGAAGAAATTGCCAAATCTCCAAAAAGGGTAAAATGGATTCACTTCTGTTAAAAGTGGGATAACTTCTTCATCATAACTCCTATGATATTGATTCAAATTCAGGGTGATTATCCACTGATTTATGAGTCCAAATCAAGGTTCTTACATCTTGATTCATTATGGTTTGATTAGAATCAAGAAGAAATTGCCAACTCTCCAAACATGGTAAACTGGAATCACTTCAGTTAAAAGTGGGATAACTTCTTCATCATAACTCCTATGATCTTGATTCAACTTCAGGGTGATTCTAAACTTATTTATGAGTCCAAATCAAGCTTCTTACATCTTGATTCATTCTGGTTTAATTTGAGTCAAGAAGAAATTTTCAAATCTCCAAACAGGGTAAACTGGAATCACTTCGGTTAAAAGTGAAATAACTTCTTCATCATAACTCCTATGATCTTGATTCAACTTCAGGGTGATTCTACACTGATTTATGAGTCCAAATCAAGCTTCTTACATCGTGATTCATTCTGGTTTTATTAGTATCAAGAAGAAATTTCCAAATCTCCAAAAAGGGCAAACTGGAATCACTTCAGTTAAAAGTGGAATAACTTCTTCATCATCAGTCCAATGATATTAATTCAACTTCAGGATGATTCTGCACTGATTTATGAGTCCAAATCAATATTCTTATATCTTGATTCATTCTGGTTTGATTAGAATCAAGAAGAAAGTGCCAAATCTCCAAACAAGGTAAATTGAAGTCACTTCGGTTAAAAGTGGGATAACTTCTTCATCATAACTCCTATGATCTTGATTCAACTTCAGGGTGATTCTAAACTTATTTATGAGTCCAAATCAAGCTTCTTACATCGTGATTTGTTCTGGTTTGATTATTATCAAGAAGAAATTGCCAACTCTCCAAAAAGGGCAAACTAGAATCACTTCGGTTAAAAGTGGGATAACTTCTTCATCATAACTCCTATGATCTTGATTCAACTTCAGGGTGATTCTACACTGATTTACGAGTCCAAATCAAACTTCTTACATCATGATTCATTCTGTTTTTATTAGTATCAAAAAGATATTGCCAAATCTCCAAACAGGGAAACTGGAATCACTTCGGTTGAAAGTGGGATAACTTCTTCATCATAACTCCTATGATCTTGATTCAACTTCAGGATGATTATGCACTGATTTATGATTCCAAATCAAACTTCTTACATCGTGATTCGTTCTGGTTTTATTAGTATCAAGAAGAAATTGCCAACTCTCCAAACAGGGCAAACTGGAATCACTTCGGTTAAAAGTGGGATAACTTCTTCATCATAACTCCTATGATCTTGATTCAACTTCAGGGTGATTCTACACTGATTTATGAGTCCAAATCAAGCTTCTTACATTGTGATTCATTCTGGTTTTATTAGTATCAAGAAGAAATTGCCAAATCTCCAAACAGGGTAAATTGGAATCACTTCGATTAAAAGTGGGATAACTTCTTCATCATAACTCCTATGATCTTGATTAAACTTCAGGGTGATTCTAAACTGATTAATGAGTCCAAATCAAGCTTCTTACATCGTGATTCGTTCTGGTTTAATTAGTATCAAGAAGAAATTGCCAATTCTCCAAACAGGGTAAACTGGATTCAGTTCGGTTAAAAGTGGGATAACTTCTTCATCATAACTCCTATGATATTGATTCAACTTCAGGGTGATTATCCACTGATTTATGAGTCCAAATCAAGATTCTTACATCTTGATTCATTATGGTTTGATTAGAATCAAGAAGAAATTGCCAATTCTCCAAACAGGGCAAACTGGAATCACTTCGGTTAAAAGTGGGATAACTTCTTCATCATAACTCCTATGATCTTGATTCAACTTCAGGGTGATTCTAACTGATATATGAGTCCAAATCAAGATTCTTACATCGTGATTAATTCTCGTTTTATTTGTATCAAGAAGAAATTACCAAATCTCCAAACAGGGTAAACTGGAGTCACTTCGGTTAAAAGTGGGATAACTTCTTCATCATAACTCCTATGATCTTGATTCAACTTCAGGATGATTCTGCACTGATTTATGAGTCCAAATAAATCTTATTACATCATGATTCATTCTGGTTTTATTAGTATCAAGAATAAATTGCCAAATCTCCAAACATGGTAAACTCGAATCACTTCGGTTAAAAGTGGAATAACATCTTCATCATAACTCCTATGATATTGATTCAACTTTGGGGTGATTATCCCCTGAATTTATAAGTCCAAATAAAGATTCTTACATCTTGATTCATTCTGTTTTGATTAGAATCAAGAAGAAATTGCCAAATCTCCAAACAAGGTAAACTGGAGTCACTTCGGTAAAAAGTGGGATAACTTTTTCATCATAACTCCTATGATCTTGATTCAACTTCAGGGTGATTCTACACTGATTTATGAGTCCAAATCAATCTTATTACATCGTGATTCATTCTGGTTTTATTAGTATCAAGAATAAATTGCCAAATCTCCAAACAGGGTAAACTGGAATCACTTCGGTTAAAAGTGGAATAACATCTTCATCATAAGTCCAATGATATTGATTCAACTTCAGGATGATTCTGCACTGATTTAGGAGTCCAAATCAAGATTCTTACATCGTGATTCATTCTGGTTTTATTAGTATCAAGAATAAATTGCCAAATCTCCAAACAGGACAAACTGAAATCACTTCGGTTAAAAGTGGGATAACTTCTTCATCATAACTCCTATGATATTGATTCAACTTTAGGGTGATTTACACTGATTTATGAGTACAAATTGAGCTTCTTACATCGTGATTCATTCTGGTTTGATTTGAATCAAGAAGAAATTGCCAAATCTCCAAACAGGGTAAACTGGAATCATTTCGGTTAAAAGTGGAATAACTTCTTCATCATAAGTTCAATGATATTGATTCAACTTCAGGATGATTCTGCACTGATTTATGAGTCCAAATCAAGCTTCTTCCATCTTGATTCATTATGGTTTGATTAGAATCAAGAAGAAATTGCTAAATCGCCAAACAAGGTAAACTGAAGTCACTTCGGTTAAAAGTGGGATAACTTCTTCATCATAACTCCTATGATCTTGATTCAACTTCAGGGTGATTCTAAACTTATTTATGTGTCCAAATCAAGCTTCTTACATCTTGATTCGTTCTGTTTTATTAGTATCAAGAAGAAATTGCCAACTCTCCAAAAAGGGCAAACTGGAATCACTTCGGTTAAAAGTGGGATAACTTCTTCATCATAACTCCTATGATCTTGATTCAACTTCAGGGTGATTCTACACTGATTTACGAGTCCAAATCAAGCTTCTTACATCGTGATTCATTCTGGTTTTATTAGTATCAAGAAGAAATTGTCAAATCTCCAAAAAGGGTAAACTGGATTCACTTCGGTTAAAAGTTGGATAACTTCTTCATCATAACTCCTATGATATTGATTCAAATTCAGGGTGATTATCAACTGATTTATGAGTCCAAATCAAGGTTCTTACATCTTGATTCATTATGGTTTGATTAGAATCAAGAAGAAATTGCCAACTCTCAAAACATGGTAAACTGGAATCACTTCGGTTAAAAGTGGGATAACTTCTTCATCATAACTCCTATGATCTTGATTGAACTTCAGGGTGATTCTACACTGATTTATGAGTCCAAATCAAGGTTCTTACATCTTGATTCATTATGGTTTGATTAGAATCAAGAATAAATTGCCAAATCTCCAAACAGGGCAAACTGGAATCACTTCGGTTAAAAGTGCGATAACTTCTTCATCATAACTCCAATGATATTGATTCAACTTCAGGATGATTATACACTGATTTATGAGTCCAAATCAAGCTTCTTACATCTTGATTCATTCTGGTTTGATTTGAATCAAGAAGAAATTGCCAAATCTCCAAACAGGGTAAACTGGAATCACTTCGGTTAAAAGTGGAATAATTTCTTCATAATAACTCCTATGATCTTGATTCAACTTCAGGGTGATCCTACACTGATTTATGAGTCCAAATCAAGCTTTTACATCGTGATTCATTCTGGTTTTATTAGTATCAAGAAGAAATTGCCAAATCTCCAAACAGGGCAAACTGGAATCACTTCAGTTAAAAGTGGAATAACTTCTTCATCATAAGTCCAATGATATTGATTCAACTTCAGGATGATTCTGCACTGATTTATGAGTCCAAATCAATCTTCTTACATCTTGATTCATTCTGGTTTGATTAAAATCAAGAAGAAATTGCCAAATCTCCAAACAAGGTAAACTGGAGTCACTTCGGTTAAAAGTGGGATAACTTCTTCATCATAACTCCTATGATCTTGATTCAACTTCAAGGTGATTCTACACTGATTTATGAGTACAAATCAATCTTACTACATCGTGATTCATTCTGGTTTTATTAGTATCAAGAATTAATTGCCAAATCTCCAAACATGGTAAACTGGAATCACTTCGGTTAAAAGTGGAATAACATCTTCATCATAACTTCTATGATATTGATTCAACTTCAGGGTTATTGTCCTATGATTTATGGGTCCCAATAAATATTGTTACATCTTGATTCATTCTGTTTTGATTTGAATCAAGAAGAAATTGCCAAATCTCCAAACAGGGTAAACTGGAATCACTTTGGTTAAAAGTGGAATAACTTCTTCATCATAAGTCCAATGATATTGATTCAATTTCAGGATGATTCTGCACTGATTTAGGAGTCCAAATCAAGCTTCGTACATCTTGATTCATTCTCGTTTGATTAGAATCAAGAAGAAATTACGAAATCTCCAAACAGGGTAAATTGAAGTCACTTCAGTTCAAAGTGGGATAACTTCTTCATCATAACTCCTATGATCTTGATTCAACTTCAGGGTGATTCTACACAGATTTATGAGTCTAAATCGAGCTTCTTACATCTTGATTCATTTGGTTTTATTAGTATCAAGAAGAAATTGTCAAATCTCCAAAAGAGTAAAATGGATTCACTTCTGTTAAAAGTGGGATAACTTCTTCATCATAACTCCTATGATATTGATTCAAATTCAAGGTGATTATCCACTGATTTATGAGTCCAAATCAAGCTTCTTACATCTTGATTCATTCTGATTTGATTAGAATCAAGAAGAAATTACGAAATCTCCAAACAGGGGTAAATTGAAGTCACTTCAGTTCAAAGTGGGATAACTTCTTCATCATAACTCCTATGATCTTTATTCAACTTCAAGGTGATTCTACACAGATTTATGAGTCTAAATCAAGCTTCTTACATCTTTATTCATTTGGTTTTATTAGTATCAAGAAGAAATTGCCAAATATCCCAAAAGGGTAAAATGGATTCACTTCTGTTAAAAGTGGGATAACTTCTTCATCATAACTCCTATGATATTGCTTCAAATTCAGGGTGATTATCCACTGATTTATGAGTCCAAATCAAGCTTCTTACATCTTGATTCATTATGGTTTGATTAGAATCAAGAAGAAATTGCCAAATCTCCAAACATGGTAAACTGGAATCACTTCGGTTAAAAGTGGGATAACTTCTTCATCATAACTCCTATGATCTTGATTCAACTTCAGGGTGATTCTAAACTTATTTATGAGTCCAAATCAAGCTTCTTACATCTTGATTCATTCTGGTTTAATTTGAGTCAAGACGAAATTCCCAAATCTCCAAACAGGGTAAACTAGAATCACTTCGGTTAAAAGTGAAATAACTTCTTCATCATAACTCCTATGAACTTGATTCAACTTCAGGGTGATTCTACGCTGATTTATGAGTCCAAATCAAGCTTCTTACATCGCGATTCATTCTGGTTTTATTAGTATCAAGAAGAAATTTCCAAATCTCCAAACAGGGCAAACTGGAATCACTTCAGTTAAAAGTGGAATAACTTCTTCATCATCAGTCCAATGATATTGATTCAACTTCAGGATGATTCTGCACTGATTTATGAGTCCAAATCAAGATTCTTACATCTTAATTCATTATGTTTTGATTAGAATCAAGAAGAAATTGCCAACTCTTCAAACAGGGCAAACTGGAATCACTTCGGTTAAAAGTGGGATAACTTCTTCATCATAACTCCTATGATCTTGATTCAACTTCAGGGTGATTCTAAACTGATTTATGAGTCCAAATCAAGATTCTTACATCGTGATTCATTCTCGTTTTATTTGTATCAAGAAGAAATTACCAAATCTCCAAACAGGGTAAACTGGAGTCACTTCGGTTAAAAGTGGGATAACTTCTTCATCATAACTCCTATGATCTTGATTCACCTTCAGGATGATTCTGCACTGATTTATGAGTCCAAATAAATCTTATTACATCGTGATTCATTCTGGTTTTATTAGTATCAAGAATAAATTGCCAAATCTCCAAACAGGGTAAACTGGAATCACTTCGGTTAAAAGTGGAATAACATCTTCATCATAACTCCTATGATATTGATTCAACTTTGGGGTGATTATCCTCTGAATTATAAGTCCAAATAAAGATTCTTACATCTTGATTCATTCTGTTTTGATTAGAATCAAGAAGAAATTGCCAAATCTCCAAACAAGGTAAGCTGGAGTCACTTCGGTAAAAAGTGGGATAACTTTTTCATCATAACTCCTATGAACTTGATTCAACTTCAGGGTGATTCTACGCTGATTTATGAGTCCAAATCAAGCTTCTTACATCGTGATTCATTCTGGTTTTATTAGTATCAAGAAGAAATTTCCAAATCTCCAAATAGGGCAAACTGGAATCACTTCAGTTAAAAGTGGAATAACTTCTTCATCATCAGTCCAATGATATTGATTCAAATTCAGGATGATTCTGCACTGATTTATGAGTCCAAATCAATATTCTTACATCTTGATTCATTCTGGTTTGATTAGAATCAAGAAGAAAGTGCCAAATCTCCAAACAAGGTAAATTGGAGTCACTTCGGTTAAAAGTGGGATAACTTCTTCATCATAACTCCTATGATCTTGATTCAACTTCAGGGTGATTCTAAACTTATTTATGAGTCCAAATCAAGCTTCTTACATCGTGATTTGTTCTGGTTTTATTATTATCAAGAAGAAATTGCCAACTCTCCAAAAAGGGCAAACTGGAATCAATTCGGTTAAAAGTGGGATAACTTCTTCATCATAACTCCTATGATCTTGATTCAACTTCAGGGTGATTCTACACTGATTTATGAGTCCAAATAAATCTTATTACATCGTGATTCATTCTTGTTTTATTAGTATCAAGAATAAATTGCCAAATCTCCAAACAACGTAAGCTGGAGTCACTTTGGTTAAAAGTGGGATAACTTCTTCATCATAACTCCTATGATCTTGATTCAACTTCAGGGTGATTCTAAACTTATTTATGTGTCCAAATCAAGCTTCTTACATCGTGATTCGTTCTGTTTTATTAGTATCAAGAAGAAATTGCCAACTCTCCAAAAAGGGCAAACTAGAATCACTTCGGTAAAAAGTGGGATAACTTCTTCATCATAACTCCTATGATCTTGATTCAACTTCAGGGTGATTCTACACTGATTTACGAGTCCAAATCAAGCTTCTTACATCATGATTCATTCTGTTATTATTAGTATCAAAAAGATATTGCCAAATCTACAAACAGGGAAACTGGAATCACTTCGGTTGAAAGTGCGATAACTTCTTCATCATAACTCCTATGATCTTGATTCAACTTCAGGATGATTATGCATTGATTTATGATTCCAAATCAAACTTCTTACATCGTGATTCGTTCTGGTTTTATTAGTATCAAGAAGAAATTGCCAAATCTCCAAACATGGCAAACTGGAATCACTTCGGTTAAAAGTGGGATAACTTCTTCATCACAACTCCTATGATCTTGATTCAATTTCAGGGTGATTCTACACAGATTTATGAGTCCAAATCAAGCTTCTTACATCATGATTCATTCTGGTGTTATTAGTATCAAGAAGAAATTGCCAAATCTCCAAACAGGGTAAATTGGAATCACTTCGATTAAAAGTGGGATAACTTCTTCATCATAACTCCTATGATCTTGATTAAACTTCAGGGTGATTCTAAACTGATTAATGAGTCCAAATCAAGCTTCTTACATCGTGATTCATTCTGGTTTTATTAGTATCAAGAAGAAATTGCCAATTCTCCAAACAGGGTAAACTGGATTTAGTTCGGTTAAAAGTGGGATAACTTCTTCATCATAACTCCTATGATATTGATTCAACTTCAGGGTGATTATCCACTGATTTATGAGTCCAAATCAAGATTCTTACATCTTGATTCATTATGGTTTGATTAGAATCAAGAAGAAATTGCCAATTCTCCAAACAGGGCAAACTGGAATCACTTCGGTTAAAAGTGGGATAACTTCTTCATCATAACTCCTATGTTCTTGATTCAACTTCAGGGTGATTCTAAACTGATTTATGAGTCCAAATCAAGATTCTTACATCGTGATTAATTCTCGTTTTATTTTTATCAAGAAGAAATTACCAAATCTCCAAACATGGTAAACTGGAGTCACTTTGGTTAAAAGTGGGATAACTTCTTCATCATAACTCCTATGATCTTGATTCAACTTCAGGATGATTCTGCACTGATTTATGAGTCCAAATAAATCTTATTACACCGTGATTCATTCTGGTTTTATTAGTATCAAGAATAAATTGCCAAATCTCCAAACAGAATAAACTGGAATCACTTCGGTTAAAAGTGGAATAACATCTTCATCATAACTCCTATGATATTGATTCAACTTTGGGGTGATTATCCTCTGAATTATAAGTCCAAATAAAGATTCTTACATCTTGATTCATTCTGTTTTGATTAGAATCAAGAAGAAATTGCCAAATCTCCAAACAAGGTAAGCTGGAGTCACTTCGGTAAAAAGTGGGATAACTTTTTCATCATAACTCCTATGATCTTGATTCAACTTCAGGGTGATTCTACACTGATTTATGAGTCCAAATCAATCTTATTACATCGTGATTCATTCTGGTTTTATTAGTATCAAGAATAAATTGCCAAATCTCCAAACAGGGTAAACTGGAATCAGTTCGGTTAAAAGTGGAATAACTTCTTCATCATAAGTCCAATGATATTGATTCAACTTCAGGATGATTCTGCACTGATTTAGGAGTCCAAATCAAGATTCTTACATCGTGATTCATTCTGGTTTTATTAGTATCAAGATTAAATTGTCAAATCTCCAAACAGGACAAACTGGAATCACTTCGATTAAAAGTGGGATAACTTCTTCATCATAACTCCTATGATATTGATTCAACATTAGGGTGATTTACACTGATTTATGAGTACAAATCAAGCTTCTTACATCGTGAGTCATTCTTGTTTGATTTGAATCAAGAAGAAATTGCCAAATCTCCAAACAGGGTAAACTGGAATCATTTCGGTTAAAAGTGGAATAACTTCTTCATCATAAGTTCAATGATATTGATTCAACTTCAGGATGATTCTGCACTGATTTATGAGTCCAAATCAAGCTTTTACATCGTGATTAATTCTGGTTTTATTAGTATCAAGAAGAAATTACCAAATCTCCAGACATGCCAAACTGGAATCACTTCAGTTAAAAGTCGAATAACTTCTTCATCATAATTCCAATGATATTGATTCAACGTCAGGATGATTCTGCACTGATTTATGAGTCCAAATCAATCTTCTTACATCTTGATTCATTCTGGTTTGATTAAAATCACGAAGAAATTGCCAAATCTCCAAACAAGGTAAACTGGAGTCACTTCGGTAAAAAGTGGGATAACTTCTTCATCATAACTCCTATGATCTTGATTCAACTTCAGGGTTATTCTACACTGATTTATGAGTCCAAATCAATTTATTACATCGTGTTTGATTCTGGTTTTATTAGTATCAAGAATTAATTGCCAAATCTCCAAACAAGGTAAACTGGAATCGCTTCGGTTAAAAGTGGAATAACATCTTCATCATAACTCCTATGATATTGATTCAACTTCAGGGTGATTATCCTATGATTTATGGGTCCAAATAATTATTCTTAGATCTTGATTCATTCTGTTTTGATTTGAATCAAGAAGAAATTGCCAAATCTCCAAACAGGGTAAACTGGAATCACTTCGGTTAAAAGTGGAATAACTTCTTCATCATAAGTCCAATGATATTGATTCAACTTCCGGATGATTCTGCACTGATTTAGGAGTCCAAATCAAGCTTCTTACATCTTGATTCATTCTGATTTGATTAGAATCAAGAAGAAATTACGAAATCTCCAAACAGGGTAAATTGAAGTCACTTCAGTTCAAAGTGGGATAACTTCTTCATCATAACTCCTATGATCTTTATTCAACTTCAAGGTGATTCTACACAGATTTATGAGTCTAAATCAAGCTTCTTACATCTTTATTCATTTGGTTTTATTAGTATCAAGAAGAAATTGCCAAATATCCCAAAAGGGTAAAATGGATTCACTTCTGTTAAAAGTGGGATAACTTCTTCATCATAACTCCTATGATATTGATTCAAATTCAGGGTGATTATCCACTGATTTATGAGTCCAAATCAAGGTTCTTACATCTTGATTCATTATGGTTTGATTAGAATCAAGAAGAAATTGCCAAATCTCCAAACATGGTAAACTGGAATCACTTCGGTTAAAAGTGGGATAACTTCTTCATCATAACTCCTATGATCTTGATTCAACTTCAGGGTGATTCTAAACTTATTTATGAGTCCAAATCAAGCTTCTTACATCTTGATTCATTCTGGTTTAATTTGAGTCAAGAATAAATTGCCAAATCGCCAAACAGGGTAAACTTGAATCACTTCGGTTAAAAGTGAAATAACTTCTTCATCATAACTCCTATGATCTTGATTCAACTTCAGGGTGATTCTACACTGATTTATGAGTCCAAATCAAGCTTCTTACATCGTGATTCATTCTGGTTTTATTAGTATCAAGAAGAAATTTCCAAATCTCCAAACAGGGCAAACTGGAATCACTTCAGTTAAAAGTGGAATAACTTCTTCATCATCAGTCCAATGATATTGATTCAACTTCAGGATGATTCTGCACTGATTTATGAGTCCAAATCAATATTCTTACATCTTGATTCATTCTGGTTTGATTAGAATCAAGAAGAAAGTGCCAAATCTCCAAACAAGGTAAATTGGAGTCACTTCGGTTAAAAGTGGGATAACTTCTTCATCATAACTCCTATGATCTTGATTCAACTTCAGGGTGATTCTAAACTTATTTATGAGTCCAAATCAAGCTTCTTACATTGTGATTTGTTCTGTTTTTATTATTATCAAGAAGAAATTGCCAACTCTCCAAACAGGGCAAACTGGAATCAATTCGGTTAAAAGTGGGATAACTTCTTCATCATAACTCCTATGATCTTGATTCAACTTCAGGGTGATTCTACACTGATTTATGAGTCCAAATAAATCTTATTACATCGTGATCCATTCTGGTTTGATTAGTATCAAGAATAAATTGCCAAATCTCCAAACAACGTAAACTGGAGTCACTTCGGTTAAAAGTGGGATAACTTCTTCATCATAACTCCTATGATCTTGATTCAACTTCAGGGTGATTCTAAACTTATTTATGTGTCCAAATCAAGCTTCTTACATCGTGATTCGTTCTGTTTTATTAGTATCAAGAAGAAATTGCCAACTCTCCAAAAAGGGCAAACTGGAATCACTTCGGTTAAAAGTGGGATAACTTCTTCATCATAACTCCTATGATCTTGATTCAACTTCAGGGTGATTCTACACTGATTTACGAGTCCAAATCAAGCTTCTTACATCATGATTCATTCTGTTTTTATTAGTATCAAAAAGATATTGCCAAATCTCCAAACAGGGAAACTGGAATCACTTCGGTTGAAAGTGGGATAACTTCTTCATCATAACTCCTATGATCTTGATTCAACTTCAGGATGATTATGCACTGATTTATGATTCCAAATCAAACTTCTTACATCGTGATTCGTTCTGGTTTTATTAGTATCAAGAAGAAATTTCCAAATCTCCAAACATGGCAAACTGGAATTACTTCGGTTAAAAGTCGGATAACTTCTTCATCACAACTCCTATGATCTTGATTCAATTCAGGGTGATTCTACACAGATTTATGAGTCCAAATCAAGCTTCTTACATCGTGATTCATTCTGGTTTTATTAGTATCAAGAAGAAATTGCCAAATCTCCAAACAGGGTAAATTGGAATCACTTCGATTAAAAGTGGGATAACTTCTTCATCATAACTCCTATGATCTTGATTAAACTTAGGGTGATTCTAAACTGATTCATGAGTCCAAATCAAGCTTCTTACATCGTGATTCATTCTGGTTTTATTAGTATCAAGAAGAAATTGCCAATTCTCCAAACAGGGTAAACTGGATTTAGTTCGGTTAAAAGTGGGATAACTTCTTCATCATAACTCCTATGATATTGATTCAACTTCAGGGTGATTATCCACTGATTTCTGAGTCCAAATCAAGATTCTTACATCTTGATTCATTATGGTTTGATTAGAATCAAGAAGAAATTGCCAATTCTCCAAACAGGGCAAACTGGAATCATTTCGGTTAAAAGTGGGATAACTTCTTCATCATAACTCATATGTTCTTGATTCAACTTCAGGGTGATTCTAAACTGATTTATGAGTCCAAATCAAGATTCTTACATCGTGATTAATTCTCGTTTTATTTGTATCAAGAAGAAATTACCAAATCTCCAAACATGGTAAACTGGAGTCACTTCGGTTAAAAGTGGGATAACTTCTTCATCATAACTCCTATGATCTTGATTCAACTTCAGGATGATTCTGCACTGATTTATGATCCAAATAAATCTTATTACATCGTGATTCAATCTGGTTTTATTAGTATCAAGAATAAATTGCCAAATCTCCAAACAGGATAAACTGGAATCACTTCGGTTAAAAGTGGAATAACATCTTCATCATAACTCCTATCATATTGAGTCAACTTTGGGGTGATTATCCTCTGAATTATAAGTCCAAATAAAGATTCTTACATCTTGATTCATTCTGTTTTGATTAGAATCAAGAAGAAATTGCCAAATCTCCAAACAAGGTAAACTGGAGTCACTTCGGTAAAAAGTGGGATAACTTCTTCATCATAACTCCTATGATCTTGATTCAACTTCAGGGTGATTCTACACTGATTTATGAGTCCAAATCAATCTTATTACATCGTGATTCATTCTGGTTTTATTAGTATCAAGAATAAATTGCCAAATCTCCAAACAGGGTAAACTGGAATCACTTCGGTTAAAAGTGGAATAACTTCTTCATCATAAGTCCAATGATATTGATTCAACTTCAGGATGATTCTGCACTGATTTAGGAGTCCAAATCAAGATTCTTACATCGTGATTCATTCTGGTTTTATTAGTATCAAGAATAAATTGTCAAATCTCCAAACAGGACAAACTGGAATCACTTCGGTTAAAAGTGGGATAACTTCTTCATCATAACTCCTATGATATTGATTCAACTTTAGGGTGATTTACACTGATTTATGAGTACAAATCAAGCTTCTTACATCGTGATTCATTCTGGTTTGATTTGAATCAAGAAGAAATTGCCAAATCTCCAAACAGGGTAAACTGGAATCATTTCGGTTAAAAGTGGAATAACTTCTTCATCATAAGTTCAATGATATTGATTCAACTTCAGGATGATTCTGCACTGATTTATGAGTCCCAAATCAAGCTTCTTACATCTTGATTCATTATGGTTTGATTAGAATCAAGAAGAAATTGCTAAATCGCCAAACAAGGTAAACTGGAGTCACTTCGGTTAAAAGTGGGATAACTTCTTCATCATAACTCCTATGATCTTGATTCAACTTCAGGGTGATTCTAAACTTATTTATGTGTCCAAATCAAGCTTCTTACATCTTGATTCGTTCTGTTTTATTAGTATCAAGAAGAAATTGCCAACTCTCCAAAGAGGGCAAACTGGAATCACTTCGGTTAAAAGTGGGATAACTTCTTCATCATAACTCCTATGATCTTGATTCAACTTCAGGGTGATTCTACACTGATTTACGAGTCCAAATCAAGATTCTTACATCGTGATTCATTCTGGTTTTATTAGTATCAAGAAGAAATTGTCAAATCTCCAAAAAGGGTAAACTGGATTCACTTCGGTTAAAAGTTGGATAACTTCTTCATCATAACTCCTATGATATTGATTCAAATTCAGGGTGATTATCAACTGATTTATGAGTCCAAATCAAGGTTCTTACATCTTGATTCATTATGGTTTGATTAGAATCAAGAAGAAATTGCCAACTCTCAAAACATGGTAAACTGGAATCACTTCGGTTAAAAGTGGGATAACTTCTTCATCATAACTCCTATGATCTTGATTGAACTTCAGGGTGATTCTACACTGATTTATGAGTCCAAATCAAGGTTCTTACATCTTGATTCATTATGGTTTGATTAGAATCAAGAATAAATTGCCAAATCTCCAAACAGGGCAAACTGGAATCACTTCGGTTAAAAGTGCGATAACTTCTTCATCATAACTCCAATGATATTGATTCAACTTCAGGATGATTATACACTGATTTATGAGTCCAAATCAAGCTTCTTACATCTTGATTCATTCTGGTTTGATTTGAATCAAGAAGAAATTGCCAAATCTCCAAACAGGGTAAACTGGAATCACTTCGGTTAAAAGTGGAATAATTTCTTCATAATAACTCCTATGATCTTGATTCAACTTCAGGGTGATCCTACACTGATTTATGAGTCCAAATCAAGCTTTTACATCGTGATTCATTCTGGTTTATTAGTATCAAAAAGAAATTACCAAATCTCCAAACAGGGCAAACTGGAATCACTTCAATTAAAGTGGAATAACTTCTTCATCATAAGTCCAATGATATTGATTCAACTTCAGGATGATTCTGCACTGATTTATGAGTCCAAATCAATCTTCTTACATCTTGATTCATTCTGGTTTGATTAGAATCAAGAAGAAATTGCCAAATCTCCAAACAAGGTAAACTGGAGTCACTTCGGTAAAAAGTGGGATAACTTCTTCATCATAACTCCTATGATCTTGATTCAACTTCAGGGTGATTCTACACTGATTTATGAGTCCAAATCAATCTTATTACATCGTGATTCATTCTGGTTTTATTAGTATCAAGAATAAATTGCCAAATCTCCAAACAGGGTAAACTGGAATCACTTCGGTTAAAAGTGGAATAACATCTTCATCATAACTCCTATGATATTGATTCAACTTCAGGGTGATTATCCTATGATTTATGAGTCCAAATAAAGATTCTTACATCTTGATTCATTCTGTTTTGATTTGAATCAAGAAGAAATTGCCAAATCTCCAAACAGGATAAACTGGAATCACTTCGGTTAAAAGTGGAATAACTTCTTCATCATAAGGTCAATGATATTGATTCAACTTCAGGATGATTCTGCACTGATTTAGGAGTCCAAATCAAGCTTCTTACATCTTGATTCATTATGGTTTGATTAGAATCAAACAGTGCCAACATCTCCAAACAGAGGGCTAAATCTAGAGTCACTTCGGTTAAAAGTGGGATAACTTTTCATCATAACTCCTATGATCTTGATTCAACTTCAGGGTGATTCTACACTTATTTATGAGTCCAAATCAAGCTTCTTACATCGTGATTCATTCTGTTTTATTAGATATCAAGAAGAAATTGGCCAAATCTCCAAACAGGGAAACTGGAATCACTTCGGTTAAAAGTGGGATAACTTCTTCATCATAACTCCTATGATCTTGATTCAACTTCAGGGTGATTCTAGCCCTGTATTATGAGTCCAAATCAAGCTTCTGAACAGTCGCGTGATTCCTTCGTGGGTTTATTAGTATCAAGAAGAAATTGCCAACTCTCGCAATTAGGGCAAACTGAATCACTCTCAGTTAAAGGTGGATATAACTGTGCTTCATCACTAACTCTTAGTGCGCAAATTGGTCTTTGAATTCAACTCAGGTGATTCTGCACTGATTATGAGTCCAATAAACTGAACTTACATAGTGATTCATTCTGGTTTTATTAGTATCAAGAAGAAATTGCCAGAATCTCCTAATCAGGGCAACTGGAATCACTTCGTGTTAAAAGTGGGATAACTTCTTCATCATAACTCTATGATATTACATTCAAATTCAGGGTGATTCTAGACTGAATTATTATTCCAAATCAGGACTATTACATCTTGATTCATTCTGGTTTGATTAGAATCAAGAAAAAATTGCGAAATCTCCAAACAGGGTTAAACTAGAGTCACTTCGGTTAAAGTGGAATAACTTCTTCATCATAATCCTATGATCTTGATTCAACTTCAGGGTGATTCTAACACTGATTTATGAGTCAAATCAGCTTATTACATCATGATTTAATTCTTTTTTTTATTACAGTAATCAAGAAGAAATTGGAAAATCTCCAAACAGGGCAACCTAGAATCACTTCGGTTAAAAGTGGGATAACTTCTTCATCATAACTCCAATGATATTGAATCAACCTTAGGATGATTCTCCACTGATTAATGAGTCCAAATCAAGCTTCTTACATCTTTATTCATTCTGTTTTATTAGAATCAAGAAGAAATTGCCTAATCTCCAATCATGGCAAACTGGAATCACTTCGTTTAAAAGTGGGATAACTTCTTCATCACAACTCCAATGATATTGATTCAACTTCAAGATAATTCTAGACTGATTTATGAGTCCAAATCAATATTCTTACATCTTGATTCATTCTGGCTTGATTAGAATCAAGAAGAAATTTTCAAATCTCCAAACAGGGTAAACTTGAATCACTTCGGTTAAAAGTGGGATAACTTCTTCATCATAAATCCTATGATATTGATTCAACTTCAAGGTGATTTTACACTGATTTATGAGTCCAAATCAAGCTCTTACATCTTTATTTCTTCTGGTTTGTTTAGAATCAAGAAGAAATTGCCAAATCTCCAAACAGGAGAAACTGAAATCACATTGGTTAAAAGTGGGATAACTTCTTCATCATAACTCGAATGATATTGATTCAAGTTCAGGGTGATTCTCCACTGATTTTTTAGTCCAAATAAAGTTTCTAACATCGTGATTCATTCTGTTTTGAATAGAATCAAAAAGAAATTGCCAAATCTTCAAACAGGGTAAACTGGAGTCACTTCGGTTAAAAGTGGGATAACTTCTTCATCATAACTCTTATGATCTTGATTCAACTTCAGGTTGATTCTCAACTGATTTATGAGTCCAAATCAATCATTACATCTTGATTCATTATGGTTTTATTATTATCAAGAAGAAATTGCCAAATCTCAAGACAGGGTAAACTGGAATCAATTCGGTTAAAAGTGGGATAACTTCTTCATCATAACTCCTATGATATTGATTCAAATTCAGGGTGATTCTACACTGATTTACGAGTCCATATAAAGATTCTTACATCGTGATTCATTATGGTTTTATTAGTATCAAGAAGAAATTATCAAATCTCCAAACAGGGTAAACTTGAGTCACTTCGGTTAAAAGTGGGATAACTTCTTCATCATAACTCCTATTATCTTGATACAACTTCAAGGTGATTCTACACTGATTTATGATTCCAAATCAATCTTCTTACATCGTGATTCATTTTGCCTTTATTAGTATCAAGAAGAAATTGCCAAATCTCTAAAAAGGAAAACTGGAATCACTTCGGTTAGAAGCTGGGATAACTTCTTCGTCATAACTCCTATGATCTTAATTCAACTTCAGGGTTATTCTACACTGATTTACGAGTCCAAATCAAGATTCTTACATCGTGATTCATTCTGGTTTGATTAGAATCAAGAAGAAATTGCCAAATCTCTAAACAGTGTAAACTGGAATCACTTCGGTTAAAAGGTGGGATAACTTCTTCATTATAACTCCTATGATCTTGATTCAACTTCAGGGTGATTCTACACTGATTTATGAGTCCAAATCAAGCCTATTACATCATGATTTATTCTTTTTTTATTAGTATCAAGAAGAAATTGGAAAATCTCCAAACAGGGCAAACTAGAATCACTTCGGTTAGAAGTGGGATAACTTCTTCATCATAACTCCTATGATATTGATTCAAATTCAGGGTGATTCTAAACTGATTTATTATTCCAAATCAAGCTTCTTACTTATTGATTCATTCTGGTTTGATTAGAATCAAGAAGAAATTGCCAAATCTCCAAACAGGATAAACTGGAATCATTTCGGTTAAAAGTGGGATAACTTATTCATCACAACTCCAATGATATTGATTCAACTTCATGATAATTCTAGACTGATTTATGAGTCCAAATCAAGATTCTTACATCTTGATTCATTCTAATTTGATAAGAATCAAGAAGAAATTGTCAAATCTTCAAACAGGGTAAACTGGAATCATTTCGGTTAAAAGTGGGATAACTTCTTCATCATAAATCCTATGATATTGATTCAACTTCAGGGTGATTCTACACTGTCTTATTAGTCCAAATCAAGCTTCTTACATCTTGATTCATTCTGGTTTGATTAGAATCAAGAAGAAATTGTCAAATCTCCAAACAGGGTAAACTCGAGTCACATCGGTTAAAAGTGGGATAACTTGTTCATCATAACTCCTATGATCTTGATTCAACTTCAGGATGATTCTCAACTGATTTTATTAGATTGAAGCAAGACAAGGAAGTGAAGGCCAAGCATCTCCAGCCTCAAGATACTGTTCACACAGCCAAGACAATGAAAAGATGATCAAGGTGCGTGTGCAAGAATAGAAGGAGGCTGTAGAGGCATGAAGTGTGTTGCAAGTAATCAAGACTTGCACAATAAATAAAGGAGCAAGCACTAAGGTTTTAATGAGCCATAGAGATAGAAGAGAAGGAGATGCAAAAGATGAAGCATCTAGAGCAAGTTTGAATCTATCCGTACAGACCTAACGAGTGATCTTATAAATTAATCTTATAAAACTTATAAGGTAAGGCAGAGTCGCCTAACTTAACCTAAAGAAGCTTGGGAAGACCAGTGGGGTTGAGTTAACCAGCTGTCATGGTCAAGTTTGAATTAAAATCCAGATCTACTGCCAAAAGAGCTGTTGGGTCAGAATACAGTCTTTGGACCAGTGTGGACTGCCAAAAGAGCTGTTGGGTCAGAATACAGTCTTTTATCCAGTGTGCTGTTGTTTTCCTCTCTCTCTCTTCTCTTTCTTTAATTCTCTAGGGCAACTTGTTGTGTTTGGCTATAAAGACTCCCTCTTGACCACAAAATTAAGTAAGAGAGAGGAGTCCTCTTTTCTTCATTATTCTCTGTTCTAAGTCTCCATTATTCTCTGGTTACTTTCTCTCTCACGAAAATCACTCTGAATCTCTTATACTCTCAAGAACACTCTCAAGAACACTTTCATTATGCTAATACTCTCCATCGGATTCTCCTCCATTCTCTCTGGTTTCTTATATTCTTCTTCATCTAAATCGACCATACTCTTGTCTTACAACTTCCTCACAAATAAATCTATCTATTCTTACAGATTTATGATTCCAAATCAATCTTTTTACATCTTGATTCATTCTGGTTTTATTAGTATCAGGAAGAAATTGCCAAATCTCAAAACAGGGTAAACTGGAATCAATTCGGTTAAAAGTGGGATAACTTCTTCATCATAACTCCAATGATATTGATTCAAATTCAGGGTGATTCTAAACTGATTAATGAGTCCAAATCAAGCTTTTTACATCATTATTCACTCCGGTTTGATTAGAATCAAGAAGAAATTGCCAAATCTTCAAACAGGGTAAACTGGAATCACTTCGGTTAAAAGTGGGATAAATTCTTCATCATAACTCCTATGATCTTGATTCAACTTCAGGGTGATTCTACACTTATTATTGAGTCAAAATCAAGCTTCTTACATCGTGATTCATTCTGGTTTGATTAGAATCAAGAATAAATTGCCAAATCTCCAAACATGATAAACTGGAATCACTTCGGTTAAAAGTGGGATAACTTCTTCATCATAACTCCTATGATATTGATTCAACTTCAGGGTGCTTATCCACTGATTTATGAGTCCATATAAAGCTTCTTACATCGTGATTCATTCTGGTTTTATTAGTATCAAGAAGAAATTGCCAAATCTCCAAACATGGCAAACTGGAATCACTTCGGTTAAAAGTGGGATAACTTCTTCATCATAACTCCTATGATCTTGATTCAACTTCAGGATTATTCTCAACTTATTATGAGTCCAAATAAATCTTCTTACATCTTTATTCATTCTGGTTTTATTAGTACCAAGAAGAAATTGCTAAATCTCAAAACAGGGTCAACTAGAGTCACTTCGGTTAAAAGTGGGATAACTTCTTCATCATAACTCCTATAATCTTTATTCAATTTCAGGGTGATTCTACACTGATATATGAGTCCAAATCAAGCTTCTTACATCGTGATTCATTCTGGTTTTATTAGTATCAAGAAGAAATTACCAAATCTCTAATCAGGGCAAACTGGAATCACTTCGTTTAAAAGTGGAATAACTTCTTCATCATAACTCCAATGATATTGATACAACTTCAGGATGATTCTAGACTGATTTATGAGTCTAAATCAAGATTCTTACGTCATGATTCATTCTGGTTGGATTAGAATCAAGAAGAAATTGCCAATTCTCCAAACAAGGTAAACTGGAATAACTTCGGGTAAAAGGTGAGATAACTTCTTCATCATAACTCCTATGATCTTGATTCAACTTCAGGGTTATTCTACACTGATTTATGAGTCCATATAAAGCTTCTAACATCGTGATTCATTCTGGTTTTATTAGTATCAAGAAGAAATTGCCAAATCTCCAAATAGGGAAAATTGGAATCACTTCGGTTAAAAGTGAGATAACTTCTTCATTATAACTCCTATGATCTTGATCCAACTTCAGGATGATTCTCAACTGATTTATGATTCCAAATCAATCTTCTCACATCTTGATTCATTCTGGTTTTACTAGTATCAAGAACAAATTGTCAAATCTCAAAACATGGTAAACTGGAATCAATTCAGTTAAAAGTGGGATAACTTCTTCATCATAACTCCTATTATATTGATTCAAATTCAGGGTAATTATACACTGATTTATTATTCCAAATCAGGATTATTACATCTTGATTCATTCTAGTTTGATTAGAATCAAGAAGAAATTGCCAAATCTCCAAACAGGGTAAACTGAGTCACTTTGGTTAAAAGTGGGATAACTTCTTCATCATAACTCCAATGATATTGATTAAACTTCAGGGTGATTCTCCACTGATTTTTGAGTCCAAATGAAGTTTCTAACATTGTGATTTATTCTGATTTTATTAGTATCAAAAAGAAATTGCCAAATCTCCAAACAGGACAAACTGGAATCACTTCGGTTAAAAGTGGGATAACATCTTCATCATAACTCCAATGATATTGAATCAACCTCAAGATGATTCTCCACTGATAAATGGGTCCAAATCAAGCTTCTTACATCTTTATTCATTCTGTTTGGATTAGAATCAAGAAGAAATTGCCAAATCTCCAATCATGGCAAACTCGAATCACTTCGTTTAAAAGTGGCATAACTTCTTCATCACAACTCCAATGATATTGATTCAACTTCAGGATAATTATAGACTAATTTATGAGTCCAAATCAAGATTCTTACATCTTGATTCATTCTGGTTTGATTAAAATCAAGAAGAAATTGTCAAATCTCCAAACAGGGTAAACTGGAATCACTTGGTTAAAAGTGGGATAACTTCTTCATCATAAATCCTATGATATTGATTCAACTTCATGGTGATTTTACACTGATTTATGAGTCCAAATCAAGCTTCTTACATCTTTATTCCTTCTGGTTTGATTAGAATCAAGAAGAAATTGTCAAATCTCCAAACAGGGCAAACTGGAATCACTTTGGTTAAAAGTGGGATAACTTCTTCATCATAACTCCAATGATATTGATTCAACTTCACGATAATTATAGACTAATTTATGAGTCCAAATCAAGATTCTTACATCTTGATTCATTCTGGTTTGATTAAAATCAAGAAGAAATTATCAAATCTCCAAACAGGATAAACTGGAATCACTTGGTTAAAAGTGGGATAACTTCTTCATCATAAATCCTATGATATTGATTCAACTTCAGGGTGATTTTACACTGATTTATGAGTCAAAATCAAGCTCCTTACATCTTTATTTTTTATGGTTTGATTAGAATCAAGAAAAAAATTGCCAAATCTCCAAACAGGGCAAACTGGAATCACTTTGGTTAAAAGTGGGATA
>CAJHQQ010004101.1:0-32836 GCA_905132885.1 Moricandia moricandioides
AAGATTGGGGCTTTCAATCGATTTGTGGTCTAGTTTGGTTGGATGTTGTTCTCCTCTCATTCGTCTGGTCAGCTTTCAAATGTTCTACTGGAAGTCTTGGTAGACTTATAATTAAGTCGTCTGGAAAGTCTTCCAGGTGGACGACCCAGACGACTTAATCTAAGTCTTTCAGGTGGACGACCCAGACGACTTAGAATTAAAATGTTTCCAAATTCGTTTCTTGTTTGCAGATGGCGAATCAGCATGAACCTCACTTCTTGAAGCCTCTGCTTCCTTGTTTCGACTGTGGTGTGGTATACACACGCTCTCTATTTCTCCTCTGTTTATTTCCTTTGCTTATCTTCTCCTTTGTTGACTTGTAGACAATACCACTTGCCTTCTACTCAAAACACGTACAAGGCAAGCCGAACGAAGGAAAATGGACACTACGATCGGACGCTTCACACCAAACTTGGGAAGTTATACAAGAAGGAAGAAGACTCACCGATGGTTGGGAAGACTTCGCCCAAACACACTCCCTTTGCATCGGTGACATTCTCGTGTTCAAAAAGGAAGGAGACATGGTATTTCATGTGACTCCTTTCGGTCGTAGTGGTACTGAGATTCAGTATACACCTCCTCAAGGGGATGATGCTGCGGATTGTGCCTCAACTTCCTCGCCTCTTCCTAAATGATGGATGTTTGTCTTGCTATTGTCTTATTGTAATCTGCTTCTAGCGGACTTGTAATGGATGACTTCTATGTTGTTGTCCCCTTGTTTCAAAATGTTTTTAAACCTATGACTTGTAATGGATGATCAACTTTTATAACTACAACTCCTTTTTCCTCTATGTACAAATCATGGTAACACCATTGTGGATGGTCTTAGTAGACGACTAATAATTAAGTCGTCTGGAAAGTCATCCAGCCGGAAGATTTGTCAGACGACTTAATTTATTAGTCGTCTAAGAAGTCTAACACAAATTCTAACACAAATTTAAAAATTACCTAAGCGTGTTCATTTCTGTGTATAGTAAACAGTATTGAAGTATAATTGATTTTATAACGTGGTTAGCTAGTTAATTTAGTCATTTTAGGGTCTCGGAAGACTTAATATTTAGTCGTCTGTAAACGACGACTAAATATTAAGTCGTCTGATGTACATTATCCGCCAGACCACTTATTTGTAAGTCGTCTAAACCTGGACCCAAACCTTAAATTTTACCACTGTACTTTTAAAGCTAACCGGATTATTTACCCGATATATAAGGTGATTTTTTTTTTTGTTAATTTTTCGCAAAAACCCTAAACAGTTCTCTCTCAAAGGCGATATCAAAGGCGATTTCGAGTTCCCACTATTTCCGAACAAACCATCGTTTCCGGCTATCTATCTCACTTCATTTCTCACCGTTCTCACCGCTGCTTCCTCTAAACACTAGCGCCCCGCTTCTTCGAAACCCTAGCACCGCCGAGTTCCTCTAAACCCTAGCGCCGCCGCTTCCTCCGAACAAACCGTCGCTTCCTCTAACACTCATTGCGTTTAACATAAAACGTTGTCTCTATCAATTTACTCATTCTAACCGTTTCACGTTTATTTTTTCAGATCTATAACCGCAATGACGAGTACTCCTTCCGCGATAAGTCAGGTACTCCTTCTGCGACTAGTCAGGTCCGCTTTAAAGTTTTCTACTGAAGACTTGTAATTTAAGTCGTCTGAAAAGACTTCCAACTGGACGACTTAGTAGACGACTTAATATTTAGTCGTCTACTAAGTCGTCCAGTTGGAAGTCTTTCCAGACGACTTGTAATATTAGTCGTCTACTAAGTCGTTCCAGTTGGAAGTCTTTCCAGACGACTTAATTACAAGTCGTCTACTAAGTCGTCTTGTTAGATTTAGCTTGTTTAGCTTATCTCTATTGTTGTCTTTGATTATTTTGCAGACAAAAAGGATGGATATTCCAGAACTCCCCCGTAGGTTATACACATTAGAGGAAGAACCAGAAGCCCACAATAGCATTTCGTATCACACAGATAATAGCAAGTTGTACACTGCTCTTAGGGAAGCCCTTACTGATGAAGAATTTGAAGAGCTCAAGGAGTCGAGTTTGGGAGTTTTCATCAAATTCAAGGAGCAGGGATTTGGTTGGGCTTCAAGGCTGGTTCACTACATGCTCAGTTTCAAGCTGGACATCAAGAAGAAGTATGAGATGTGGTCTCTCGTTGGTCCAGAACCGTTGAGGTTTTCACTGTTAGAGTTTGAAAACCTCACTGGTCTAAACTGCGAATACATCGAGGACCTTGAGAGACCAAAATGTGAAGTTACCAAAGAGATGGTATCTTTCTGGGGGATGCTAGGAGTTCATCTGGAAGCAGGCCCAACTACTGATCAGATAATAGCAGCGCTGAAGAGATGCGATGATTGGTCTAGGGAAGATCGCAAGCGGCTCGCGTACCTTTCCATCTTCGCTGGATTCATTGAAGGGAGAAAGTTTTCAACCGCTACACGATCTAGTCTTGCAAGGCTAGTGATGGACTTAGAACGGTTTGAGAATTATCCATGGGGGAGAGTCGCGTTTAAGGTGCTGATGGACTCTTTGTGGAACAAAGATATCACTGGCTGTTACACGGTGGATGGGTTTATACAAGTTCTTCAGGTCTGGGTATACACAGCTATGCCGGAATTGGGTGCTAGTATTGGTGTTCCCAGAGCAAACAGTCCGTCTCCACCGATACTGGCTTACGAGGGCAGCAGAGGTCGCAGATCAATGAAAGCTGCTATCTTCGAAAACAGTATTTTGACTTCAATCCAAAAAGACTGACAGACGACTTAATATAAAGCTCGTCGGAAAGTCATCCAGCGAAGAACTTACCGGGACGACTTTATATAAGTCGTTGGAAGTCGTCCCAGCTTGGAAGACATATATATTTTTTCTCTCTGTTTTTAAAAATTTTTGTTTTCTCTTCTTTTTTCTTTTTTAATTTTAAATAATATTTCTATATCTATATTTATTATATCTATTGTGAACCAAAGACTGCGCAGACGGACTTATACAAAATTCGTCTGGTTAAGTCTTCCAGCTGGAAGACTTACCGGACGACTTTAGTATAAGTCGTCTGGAGGTCGTCCAGCTGGACGACTTAGTAGACCCGACTTAATTATCAGTCAGTACCCTGGAAGGTCGGTCCAGCCTGGACTGACTTAGTAGACGACTTTATTCAGTCCCGTCTATTTAGTCTTTTTTTCCAATATCTAACTTCGATTCTTCTATTTACTGCAGACCCCGGCGTGGATCAACTTTGTTGAGAAGGGACCTTAGTGAATGTGGCCAAAATGGGGACTCCGAGGTTGAGGACATGCCCGCGGAGAACATTATTAAAGTCATGTATGTCGGAGACCGTGGGAAGTGGACCATGGATTGCTGGGAAGTCACTGGTACTAAGGTCTATACCAAACCTAAGGTTGTGACTCCATCGAAGAAAGCCACATGAGATGGTTGTGGTGGAGGAGGAGGAAGACAATCCAAGACCTCTGAAGAAAGCTCGTAAAGGGGCTAGTGAAGAGGCTCCTAAAGAGGCTCCTACAGAGGCTCCTAAAGAGGCTCTAAAGAGCCTAGTGAAGAGGCTACTGGGATAACAGAGAGGAGATGGCAAATATGTTCAAGGAAGTAGTTGAATGTATGAAACATGGGTTTACGAAGTGCCTCAAGGAGATTAGGAAGTTGTCCGATAGGGTGGAAGCTGTGGAGAAGATGGTTGGTGTCACCAAAGCCAAACAGACTACCCCTGAAGCCCAAGAATCCACGATGAGGCGAGAAATTCGCGATGAGGTGAACTCGGGAAAGAAGAGCTTGCCGGAGGATAAAGCAGAGCGTCGCTCCCACCGATCAACAACCAGCTCCAAAGACCAACCGAGCGTCGCTCCCACCGATCAACAACCAGCTCCCACCCGATCAAACAACCAGCTCCCACCGATCAACAACCAAGCTCCCACCGATCAACAAACCAAGCGCTCAAGTTTCAGAACAGAGCCTGGTTGTATTGGACAAAACAGCTCCCACTGCTTCGGACTGTCAGGTAGCGGCTGCTAGATACAGAGACAAGTTGGATGCTTCTACGCGTGCAAGGAGTGAACCGAGCGAAGAAACCTGCTCCCGCGCAGAAATCTCCTTATACGGCAGAGAAAGAAAGCAAAAGTGGCAGCCTATAATCCATTTCCCCCACTAAACAGACCTAAGTTGAAGGAACTCGCTGATTGGTTGAAAACTGATCCGTAAGTGATTGCTTTACCCATAATAGCTTGATTTAGTCTACCAAAACTGATTGCTTTTTTGTTTGCCAGTCATTATTTCACTAAGAAGGAAGTCAAACCGTGTACATCACCAACTTGGTGGTATCAGACCCTCCGGACAGCCAGAGCATGGCTGGAAGACTGCGTAAGTCTTCTGCTTATCTTGTATCTTTTTCGTCTGGACTTAAATATAGGTCGTCTACAAAGTCGTCCAAGTAGACGACTTAAAGATAAGTCGTCTACGTGGACGACTTTCCAGACGACTTATGTTTAAGTCGTCTGGTATATATAAGTCGTCTGGTATATATAAGTCGACTTTCCAGACGACTTATGTTTAAGTCGTCTGGGTATATATAAGTCGTCTGGTATCTTCTAACTTGTATTATTTTAAAATATGCAGCATATAGATGCTTGGATTAATTTGTTGCGGAAAAGGTATCAGGAGAACCCACAAGGTTTCAGGAGCGAGCGGAATGTGCTTCCTGGATCACAACTTTTCCCAAACTTGGAGAGACCACTATCCGAGATTCATATCATCGGAACCCGATCACAGAGGTTTGGGAAGAATGCTACCTGGTGGGGCGTGGAATTTTTATGACGGATCAATACCATCATTTTGCCAATCAAACAAGGTGTGGGGGGTGGACATTGATGATATCTATGCGCCAGTGAACTTGGGCAACACTCATTGGGTTGCTATTTGGATATCGATCCCTAAGAGGCACATAGTCGTCTGGACAGCATACCTTCAGCTACAGCAGCAGAAGCATGGGATGAGATAATGCAGCCTTTTCTCGAGATGGCCCCTTATCTGCTTGTTGAGTGCGCTGCCACCGAAGAACTACGGGTCATGTATGGGTTGGAGCCATACACATATGAGAGACAGGGAAATGTACCCACGGCCAACAGTGGTGATTGTGGCGTCTACACTCTAAAGTACATTGAATGTCATGCTCTTGGGGTCCCCTTTAACGAAAGAGACTTTGCTAGGTCCAACGCGAAGTCTATGAGGGATAAGATGGCGGTGGATTTATTTACCGAGCTTGGTGATCTGCATTTGAAAGAAAACCAGGATGGTGATAAGTTCGTGGGCATGTATGATTAGAAGTTGTCTTTGTAAATCCCCTGTAAGTTCGTGGGCATTAGAACTTGTCTTTGTAAATCTCTCTTTGTAAATCCCCTGTAACTCATTATCTGTTAATAACAATCAAGTCAAATTGTATTTAAACTTGATTTTGTATTTAAACTTGATTTTGTAACGATTTGTATTTATTCTAGGCTGAAAACAAAAGAAATACAACAAAAGACAAACAAAAATCACAAAAGACTTATATTAAGTCGTCTGGAAGGTTTTCCAGCTGGACGACTTATATTAAGTCGTCTGGAAGGTTTTTCAGCTGGACGACTTAATATAAGTCTTTGAGTATCCTGCATACAAATAATTCTTTGAGTACACTGGACATACAAGTGTGGAGATATGCAAACCAACATGTGTTCCAGCAGCTATAGCATGAGAGCAAGGTATTTTCTCCACTGCAAAGACACCACAATCACACTTTGCATGTTCCAAATCAACCACACAGTCCGTTTTGCCACCTTTCATAAAGAATCGCCATCCATCAATTGGTTGGACCGTCATCGTATCCGCTATCTCTGTTCGAATAGCAAGCAAGTATTCAACACCCCGGCTATGTTGAGTTGGGAGACTCAAAGCATCTTGTCTCATTTCCAATACCATTTTCCTAACTTCTCCCTTATGAACTCCAGCAGGAACGGAATCTGAAATCCTCTTGCTCGCTTCAGTGCGGAATTAATAGATTCAGCGATGTTGCTTGCTTTTATGTTGTATCTGTTCCCCTTACAATAAACCCTTGACCATAGGCTGGCGTCGGCATTCTCCAAATACGTTGCAAGTTCCGGGTTTGCACTCCGTATCTCAGCCATGTACTAGTCAAAATCGTAAACCCTGTGAGCATAAGCAGCCCCTTTCACCAAGTACAAGAGATGTTTCCCTTTAAACTTTTTGACAATGTTATCTTGAAGGTGATAATAACATATTCCTCGGGTTGCCCAAGGAAACACCTTATCACACGCACTTTTAATGGCCGCGTGCCGGTCGGAGACTATCACCAGAGGCTTGTCATGAGATATACAACTAGCCAATTTTGTGAAAAACCATTCCCAAGAAGGATCATCTTCAGCATCCACGATCCCAAAAGCCAATGGGAATATCTGAAAATTCTCATCCTGTGCGGCTGCAACTAACATAACACCTCCATACTTTCCACTTAGGTGAGTTCCATCCACCACAATGACTCTTCTCTGATACTTAAAACCTTTGATAGAAGCTCCAAAAGAGAGAAATAGATACTTAAATCTTTTCATAGAATCAAGTTCTATAGCCGTGATAGAATCAGGATTTGCAATGGAGATTTGCTCGAGATATGATGGCAGACGCGAATACCCTTCTTCTGCTGATCCTCTCACCAATGTTTGTGCATATAACAGTGCTCTGTATGAAGTGGTGTAATCAAGCGCCATGCCAAACATGTTCCTCATTGCATCAGTGATATGCTGCGGAGTTATCCCATTAATGATTCCAACACGATCAATGAAAAGACTACCAACATACTTCGGAGTACAGTGTCTCCGCTGAGCAATTCGGTCTCCCACTGAGCATAAATGTTTTTCCACATACTTTGTTACCCAAAACGTGTTTGTCCCATGTTTCACACTCGCTCTGATCTTCCATCCACAACCGCTAACCCGACATGTTGCCACAAGGAGAGTTTTCGTTGATTTGTATATTCTGAAAGAAAACCTACCCCTCACTGCTGCCAACCGCAGCTCTGAAAGCAGTGCATCCTTGCTAACAAAACTCTGGTTGACATAGATACTGGTACCATCCGATTTTCCTCCTTCAATAGCATTTGTCTTACCATATGTCTTTTCGATTTCTTCAAAACAAATATTATCATCATCTTCCTCGTCCTCATCTTGAACCTTTCCATAAAGACTGTAATCCCCACCATTCTGATCCGTTTCACCAACAATAGAGTTATCAGCATCCTCCTCCCCATTTTCCTCCTCCCCATTTTGATTTTCATCTGCAACAAACTCATTATCACCAACATCTTCTTCCCATTCACCAGCTTCATCATTATCACCAACATCTTCAAACCATTCACCAGCTTCATCATTATCACCAACATCTTCAAACCATTCACCAGCTTCATCATTATCACCAACATCTTCAAACCATTCACCAGCTTCTTCCCTTTTCTCTGAAACCGTTTCCACCTTGCTGCGGCTTGATACACAAAGACATACTCTATGCATTTTGAGTATCTCGAGCAAGTTTCGAACTTGTCTATCACTTGTAACATGAATGGGAGGACTGCCTGGAGCCATCATCATTTCTGCTGGTAATGAGTAGCTAATCTCAACAGTCACTGTTCTCATGTCCAGGTTATAATCTTCTTGAGCCATTGCAACAAGTTCAGCATGTGTTGAATCGTCATTCAATAAAAACAATCTTGATCCTTTGAGATCATCAACCACAAAATCCCAACGGCAATCTTTTAACAACCATTCTCCATAGACTGCTTGTAATTGATGAATCATCTGCAAATATTCAA
Organism: Moricandia moricandioides; assembly: GCA_905132885.1. Taxonomy (NCBI): domain Eukaryota; kingdom Viridiplantae; phylum Streptophyta; class Magnoliopsida; order Brassicales; family Brassicaceae; genus Moricandia; species Moricandia moricandioides. The sequence goes on from CAJHQQ010004101.1 coordinate 7,906, forward strand.
AATAAAACACATTAGTAAACATATAGAAAATGAAGAAGTTCACTAAACATTGCCGCAGACGACATAGAAGTAAGTCGTCCAAAAGACTTAAAGGTAAGTCGTCTAAAGAGGTCACTTTTGCAATTGAAAATTAAATGGGACGACTTAATTCTAAGTCGTCCGGCTTTGTTTGTTAAAAAAAAAGTCCAGACGACTTATATATAAGTTGTCTACGAAAAAGGGCTTGTTTTGCATTTGACTGAATCGTGTCAGATCTTTGACTATTGCTGGACGACTTATAATTCAGTCGTCTCTGAGAAAGTTAAAATTTCAATATTTTATTCAAACTAGACGACTTAAACGTAAGTCGTCCTAGGTTAGTTTTGTAATTGAAAAATAAAACTTGAAATTTAACTTTCTCCAGACGACTTAATTGTAAGTCGTCCAGACAGACGACTTAATGTAAGGTCGTCCGGGTGAAGCAAGGTTTGACCAGAAAACTTGGGAAAACTTCTGGACGACTTTGCTTTCCTGGACGACTTTAAATTAAGTCGTCTGTCTGGACGACTTACAATTAAGTCGTCTGGAGAAAGTTAAATTTCAAGTTTTATTTTTCAATTACAAAACTAACCTAGGACGACTTACGTTTAAGTCGTCTAGTTTGAATAAAATATTGAAATTTTAACTTTCTCAGAGACGACTGAATTATAAGTCGTCCAGCAATAGTCAAAGATCTGACACGATTCGGTCAAATGCAAAACTAGCCCTTTTTCGTAGACAACTTATATATAAGTCGTCTGGACTTTTTTTTTTAACAAACAAAGCCGGATGACTTAGATTAAGTCTTTCGTTTTGACCAGAAGACTTATCAGTAAGTCTTCTACATACAGATGACTTAAGAGTAAGTCTTCTACGCGAACAGATCTTGAAAAAAATTCAAATTCGTACCTTAAACTAGGTGAGATGACTTCGTTTGCACACAGGGTCTTCTCCAACCACCCATAATCTCAAACGAAAGCAACCGTAAGTCAAAACGAAAGAAATATGGCTCTGTCAACCGTAAAATATTTTGAATCAAAAGCTTGAGTTTTTTGGATGAATATGGAGAGAAAGTGAAATAAATGTTGTTTTTAGTTGTTGAACTATTCATTGAAGGGCATTAAAAGCTCCAAACAGGTAGTACAAGGTTGTTGAACTATTCATGGTAGTGGCAATACTGTAAATACTTGAAGATGATGAGGTTGAGACAGTAAAGAAGCCATTTTCGAAAAACCAAAAAAAAAAAAGGTTAATGGCATTTTCGTAGATAAAATGCAGGTGTGGGGTGAAAATCTCAAAAAAAAATGAGTCAAACAGAAAAGGTTAGTTTTCTGTTTGACTCCAAGTTTTGAGTTACTTTTGCAAAAAGGCCTTATGATATAGATCAATATGAAGTATGTGGTTAGGAGTTTAGGGATTGAAGTTATATTATGAATATATTCATTTATTTAAATTTTATAGTTTGTTTAGTTTCATCATTTAGTATAAAATAAGTGTTATAAATTTAAAATGTTATGATTTAATACTTCTTGTATAGAGTTTGGAATGATATAGGGTTTGGAGTTATAAGTAGGGTTAGGGGTATATGTAGGGTTTGTATTATAATGTTTAAAGTTGAATATTTATGTATGATATTTGAGTGTTTGAATTAAAATGTTTAAAGTAGAAGATTTATGAATAAAATGAAATTCAAGATATAGGGCTTGAGATATGTATTTAAGGTTTAGGGCATGTTTAGGGTTTAGAAATTAAAGTAATTTTTTTTTCTAATTTATTACTAGTGTTGGATTTTCTTTTTATCATATTAAAGTAAAAAAAATTATCTATTTATTTATTTATTAGTGCTTTTAAAATCATTAATAAATATAATTCACTCTAATAAAAAACAAGTAAATAATTAATAAATATAATTTGGATGTGATACAGAGATTTGATAAACATAATCTTTATTTTATTATGATATTTCAAATTTATTGAACAATCATAAACGAATGTCCTTTACAAATCAATTTTTTTCAAAAAAAATCATTGTTTGAGGTTTAGAATTTAGATTTATGATTAGATTTTGGATATGGTTTGAAGTTAAATTTTGAGTTTATGGTTTAAAATTTGATATAAGGTTTAGAAATAAGTTTTGGAGTTTAGGATATACACATCTAAAATATTATATATAAAATATTTTTATCAAAAATCAAATTATCATTTTTATCCTTTTAGGGTATGTTTAGGACTTAGATTTAGTTTTGAGAAAAAATATTATTTTTGTTTAGGGTATGTTTAGGGTTTAGACTTTGAGGTAAAAAAATACTATTTTTTCTAATTTGTTATTAGTACTAGATTTTCTTTTTATCATATAACATTCTCATACATTATCATAACCATCTCTCCAAGTTTCTAAATAGGTACAAAACATATTGAATTTTTAGCTATACAGACATAAACTTTTCAGTTTTAAGAATCAAAAGGATCAATCTCTGGATCATCCTTTCTTCTTGTTCTTGTGTGGACCCATTACCAGTGAATCACCTAAACGATCCCAGAACATTGACACAAGCCTCTAGAGATAACGCAGCAGGCCACTCGGTAACAAACACAATCACCTTGGAAGTTCTAGATGCCATTTCTATGTGCTGCATCACGTAACCTCTTCTCCATTCCTAAAAACATGTTTAGAACAGAATAAACATAAATAAACCTTAGAACTACTCAAATCAAACTTCAAAAGTAGAAATAAAAACTCTAAAACTACTTGAATATGAAAGAAACAAGAATATATGGAGATGTGTAACTTCCTCTACCTGAGAAGTTTCATAATCGGTTAGTACATCAGGAAACAGAGTATTGTAGCTCCATCAAAAGTAGACAACAAGGGCCATCTTTCTTGAAACAGAGGTTCCCATAAGATATCAGAACCACATAGCTCTCTCTGCTGCTTCCACAGGTGCTCTGTTTATTTTCTGTAACTCGTGAGATAACATTGATCTTGCTTCGAGTAACACAAGAATCACATCAGTTAAACTTTACATCCCATGAAACCTGAGATTCAACTAATTACTTGAGGAGTGGAGAGAAGCAAGGCACCGAGTTGACTGAGTTTAGATCCCAGCGCCAGATCCTCATCCTCGTCTTCCTCCGCCACATGATCTGGACTTTGACGATTTCTCACCCCTGCAGATCCGGAGATGGAGACGGTTGCGAGAGGAATGAAGCTACACCCCAGAATTGGCTTCTCAAGGTCTTGGTAAGCTTTGAGATGTCTTCATTAACTCCTCAAGGAGACTGTGACTCCGACACCGATTGATTCTGAGCGGACTCATCATCACCAGGCCGTGCCTTCTCGACATCGTCGTCGTCCTCATCGAGCTTGAGTGAGTTCGCGATGGATCTAGCTAACCAAGCCATATCTGAATCTCTTCAATATCTCTCTCACACACAAGTTGCGATCGTGATCTTTTTACAACAGCTCATTGACGAAAGAGGTTCGTCTCGGTGATGAAAGAGGGGCTTCCTTTGCCGGTGAGATTTAAGGGAAGAGGCTTTTCGGGTCGTTGGAAACAGCCGGAGGAATTCACCGGAGATTGGATGTGTACAACGCGGTAGGAGCTGTCGATGCTGTTTCGAAGAGGAATGGAGCTATGAGCGTAGAGAAAGCTAGAAAGGAGATGCTACAGATCTGAGAAGTGTTGAGAAGCATTTTTGTCCATTAGATCATTTGTAATCAATGGTTAATATTAATCATTAGGGTTATCCATATGATTTTTTTTATTAACCAAATAAAATTTAAGAAAGAAACAGAAAAATAAATAAAATTATTGTAACTCTTCATTTTTTATTTGTTATATCGAATTTTAAAAATTTTAAATGTTATGGATATATATAGATTTTTGAGACAAATTTTTTAATTTTAAGTTTAATGTCTTATTGAACTTGCTTTTTTTTTAATATTGAATTTGAACTTAAACTTAAGATTTGAATCACAATAAGAAAATATATAAGTTTAGGGCTGAAATTAAAATAAAAGAAATATTTAAGTTTTAGGGATGGTTGAGAAATAAAATAGAGCAAGAGGGAAACTAAAATGAGGGTAAGAGGGAAAATTAATTATTTTCCCGCCTTAGTTATGCATAACGTTTCAAAATCGATAATGCTATGTATACTACATTTCTAATAATTGTGTGAAGAATTGAAATTGGACCAACAAAACATAGCTTTTGCATTTTAAAAAACGCTATCTAAATTTAAGGGGTATGTCAACGATAGCACCAAAGAAAAAAACGCTATCATCTACTGCTATCAAAACCCATATTTCCTGTAGTGAGGAGTTGTCGGTTCGTCCAATTGACGAGGCCCGGGAGATCGTTCGTGCTGAGTTTTGGACCCATCAAGCTAGGATCGCTGAATTCCTTGACTCGCTAGAGGCTGTCCACGTTAGGGACTTGGCCCTGGCGATCATTGAGGGAGGGATACAGAAGGTTTGGATGCTTAATGGTGATGCACCTCCGTCTCTGCGAACTGAGAATGCCAACCTTTCTGCTCGCAGAGCGGAGTTAGCGGACGCAGTAGGGGCTTCGACCTGATCCTCGCAGGCCTGAAATCGGAATGTATCTTCCCTCACTGCTCGGACGGTGTCGACGGTCAGGGAACTGCAGCCAATGAGGTTGCATGCGAGGCGGTTCCGAATGCGGAAGGGATGACTGGTGAAATTGAGTCTTTGCGTGCGGAGGAAGATTGAGTTTGCAGTCTCGTATGAGACTTCGTTTATTCTAATGTTATCTGTTTGTGTTTTGATCCGGATGAGTGTGGTCGTACTTTTATCTTGGGACTGGCTGCTTGTGGCTTTGAATCCCAGTCGCTTATGCGATCCCTTTAAATGAACTATTTCCTTGTTTCGTAAGGTTTTATCGAGTATCGTTATAGGCGAATAGATTTGGGCTTTTAATTTTAGAGGAGAGGATACGAGTTGTCATCTCCCTCTCAACTCATTTGATGATCGTCTTATTCATTGCTCGTTCGGGGTGTTTGAAAATTTTTCAAGGTTCCGAGAGCGATTAGATATGGGCGAAGAGACATGCTCTTAGGATCTCGTATCTTTTTGATATCATGTCTTGAGACGTTAGAGACCAGTGTGTGGTGACTACTCAGACTTACTTTTCCTGTATCGTTTTCGACCTGATTCTGTCCCGCTTTAGAGACTGCGATACGTTCTCGGCTTTGGTGACTCTTATGGTAGGAATCAAGCATCTCTTCGGGGACAATTTTTAAGGCTCCCGAAAGTGCCGACCAAATTTTTTGAATTTCTTTTATAGCGCTATTACCCTTGTGTCGGGTGTTTGAGAGCTATCTTGATGAGATGGCTTAGTCTGTTTAGAACGTTTAAAAGTTTGTTGTGATCAGCAACTAACTTATTACCGTTTTTGATTCTTCGCGAAAGATACATGTTAAGAAGGTGTGTGTGTTTTATAGTCGTAGATAGACTATTTTTTTTTGCGTGATTGTTTAGAGAAAGGAGTCCTTCGAGCGTTGGCGATGTCTCGCTATGTCGAAGGTTGAATTTCTCGTCGACTTTGTGGGAGTTTTTCCGAAAAAGATCCAAAAAAGATCGAATCCGTAAGTGAATAGTTTAGAGTTTTTTTGGGGAGTATACGAGTACACGTATACGTACCCACTCCCCCCCCCCTTTTTTTTTAATGAGGGGGACAGTTGGTCTCGTCTTGCGACGAACTGCCTACGTAGCCTTTTCGGTGATCAAGCCGTCTCGTAGTTTGGTGCTAATCATTTTTCTAGTGGTACTATTTCTTGAGGTGCATCGCATTCCAAGTTCTCGGAATTTTGATATCCTGCATATTCGCGATCTCGTATGAGCCCGGTCGGACGACCTTTACTACTTTGTAGGGTCCTTCCCAGTTTTCTCCTAGTTTTCCAGCGTTCCGTTCGGCGGTGATCTGGAAAACTTTTCAAAGGACTAGGTCGCCTTCTTTGAATCTTCGGCTTCGTACGTTAGCGTTATAGTACTTTGCAGCCGCCTGTTGATAAATTTGGATTCGTATAGGGGCGTGATGCCGGCGTTCGTTTATCAGGTCCAGCTCGTCGAGCAGCATCAGATTGTTTGACTCTTCTCGTTCTGGGAGTAACCTTCTGCGCACTCCGGGAAACTCGACCTCCGCTGGAATCATGAACTATGATCCGTATAGAAGGGCGAACAGGGTTTCTCCCGTTGCACGTCTCGGAGTTGTGCGATGAGACCATAGGACTCCTTCAAGTTCTTCGGCTCATCTCCCCTTCTTGGCGTCTAAGCGTTTCTTGAGTCCATAGAGGATGGTTTTATTTGTAGTTTTGGCCTGTCCATTACATTGTGGGTATCTATGGGTTGACTTTAGCAGAAGGCCTCGAATCTAGTAGAAATGAATTAAGACCTATTGTCTGTTACGATTTCGTACGGGACTCCGTGCCTGCAAATGATATTTTTCCATACGAAATTTTTGACTTGAGCGTCCTTAATGCTTGCGTAGGAGTCTTCTTCCACCAACTCTGAGTAGAAATTCGTCAAGACCAGCAAGAACCTTTTTTGTTTCGACCTATGCATGGGCCCGACTATGTCCATCTCCCATCGCATGAATGGGTATGGTGCTGAGACTGATGAGAGTACCTCTGCTGGTTGACGGATAGTTGGGGCGTGCCTTTGGCACTTTTTGCATTTCCGCGCAAAGTCTTCGCAGTCTTTGATCATAGTTGGCCAGTAATGACCGTGGCGTTTTATTTTGACTGCGAGAGATCTTCCGCAAGCGTGATTCCCACAGGAACCAGAATGGACTTCTTCCATTATCTTTTGCGCCCTTTCTCCTTCTACGCAGGTCATGAGTGGCCCTGAGAATCTCCATTTGTATAGTTCTCCATCAACCAAGACGTATCGTGCAGCTTGGTTTTTAATCTTTCGGGCAGCCCATTTTTCTGCCTGGAGTTCTCCGTTGGCGATATACGCAAGGATTGTCTTCGTCCAAGGTTCGTTTAATCCGTATTCTATTGGCTCAGATTCTTGCATGGTTTAGTCATCGACTTTGCCGGCATAGCTTTCGGGAGAGTCGATTAGATTTATGACAATGGGTGGTCCGATGCTAGGATGTTCTATGAATTCTACGGGAATCACCATGCTTAAACCTGGGTCCGAACTGGATGCTGGGGCAGCTAGGGCGTCATCCTGAGTGTTTTTGAATCTCGGAACCCGAGTGAGCGCAAACTGATCGAAGCTTTGAGATAATTCTTGAAAGAGTTTTAAGTAGGCGTCCATTCTTTCGTCTCTTGCTTCGTACTCCCCGATGTATTGGCTTGCCACGAGTTGAGAGTCACAGTAGGCGTGAATGTTGCATATTTTCAGGCCGTGTGCCAATCGTAACCCTGCGATTAAGGCTTCGTATTCAGCCACGTTGTTCGAGGCCTAGAAGATTAGTCGGAATGATTGTTCCAGTATTTCCCCTGTTGGTGACACGAGTCGGATTCCTATCCCAAATGCCTGCTTGGATGAGGATTCGTCGACGTGGAGGGTCCAGGTCAATTCAGGTTCTCGGCTGGCCCGCAGAGAGTTCCATTAAGAAATCTGAAAGTATTTGTGATTTTACGCAGGTTTTCGCTCGAAACTCGATGTCGTATTCGCTTAGTTCGATCGCCCATTTTGCCAATCTTCCATATTGACTGGGACTGTGCAAGATAGCCTGTAGTGGGAATTATGTGAGGCCTTAGCTTTCGTGCTGAGATTACTACCGCAAGTCCCATTTTTTCCATCATCGCATAGCGCGTCTCTGATTGAAGCAGAGTTTTACTCACGTACAAAATGGGCTTTTGCTCGCCGCGTTTTTCTTGGATAAGGACGCCGCTTACTGCCGTGGTTGATATGGCGTTATACAGGAAAAGCGGTTCTCCTTCTACATGTTTCGCGAGTACCGGGGGAGTGGCTAAATAATGCTTCAACTGTTGGAAAGCCTTTTCGCATTCCTTGGTCCATTCGAATTTCTTGTTCCCTTCAGAGTGTCTTAGAAGGGCGAACATTTTTCTGTAGATCGTGGGATGAACCTGTTTAACGCTGCTACCCTGTCGGTCAATCTCTGTACCACTCATTTCGTTTTTGGGGAAGGCATTTTGATCAGCGCGGTAATCTGTTTCGGGTTGGCTTCGATCCCACTGTAGGTCACGAGGTAGCCTAGGAATTCTCTCGACACCACTGCAAACCTGCACTTCGCAGGATTTAGTTTCATATTGTGGAGTCTTAGCCTTTCGAAGCATTCTCGAAGGTGGGCGATATGATCTCTTTCTTTGAGGGGTTTTACGAGCATATCGTCGATGTAAACCTCCATTGCTTTTCCTAGTTGTTCTAAGAACATTCGGTTGACGAGTCGTTGAAAAGTTGCACCAGCATTCTTCAGACCGAAAGGCATTACCTTGTAACAGTAAGTACCCAGAGAAAGCGTCCATAAAGGACAGGAGTTTGTTCCCTGCGGTTGCTTCGACCAAGCGGTCGATGTGTGGCAGTGGGAAGCTATCCTTCGGGCATGCTTTATTGAGATCGGTGAAATCGACGCAGACTCTCCATTTCCCGTTCTTCTTTTTGACGACTACCGGGTTAGCGAGCCAATCGGGATTTCTTGCATCAAGTTCAGCCATGGGGTTCCTACGATTGTGTTGTAGGATGTGGGTCGATCGATGACCAGGAATTCCACAACTTTCGACACACCCCTGGCCTCTACCGAGAGGTTGATCGTGCCGAGAGTCATGGAAGCTTCCCCTGAAAGCCCTACTATTGGGTTTCGATCTGCCGTGATTTCGGGTAAGTCGACTTTCATTCGTTCGAGAGTGTCTTTAAAGACGATGTTTGCCAAACTTCCAGTGCCAACTAATATCCTTGCGACATCGATATCCTGGATTGTTAGCTCGATGAAAAGGAGATCATTGAGAGGTTTGACCGCGTTGGTCGTTTCTCTTTTCTCGAAAGAGATGACACAGTTGTATGTTTCATCGGGCATCCTATGTCTCGAGCGTTGGTGGTTTTTTGAGTTAGATAATCCGAGATCCCCCTCCTTGTAGCGCCAAACTGTGGGAACCAAAATTCGCACTGTCTATTTCTGTTGAATTAGAAACGCAGGGTAAACCCTAGTTCCCCAGAGGTCCCAGATATCTGCTAAACCTCACGCCAATCGATCAGAATACTAAGTAAATACGGAAAACACAATAAGAATCGAAAAGAGAGCAAATAGATGTCTTATTCCAAATTTGCGTATGAGCGTTTACAACAGGATAGGAGCCTACGCTATGAGAGCTGTCGGCGAGATCCCTAGTTCTATTAACCTAAAACTGCAAAACTCTGGTTGAGCCGCAGCTCGAATAACAAAAACGGAAAGTTGCCTAAACGCTTTACGTGCTAAGCTATGTTTTCTCTGAGTGGAGATTTTTGTGTGTCCTGTGCATCATCACCCTCAAAGTCCTAATATACTCCTCTAGAGGCGGTTTTGCTCTTTCCCCTTCTGCCCTTGGTCGAATTTATCGTTTTGCAAAAATATTCCTTTTTTCCTCGATCTTCATGATTATCTTCGGAAACTTAACATTTATCCTTCGATCTTGACATTTATCCCTTAACATTTATCTTTTCCTGCAAAATAAAAGATAATCCGTCACAAATTTTGGGCTTGATTTCGGATAAAATCGCAAGTTGTCCTTTAGCCGAGCTTTAGACCTCGTCGGGCCATTTTCCGACTTAGGCGTTTCTATGATTTTATCGAAATAACATTGCTAAGACGACGTCGTCCGAGATTTAGGATCTTTCGTATGAAGCATGTGACTCTAGGTTTTTAGTTAACCATTATCGTCTCATATGAAGCATGTGACTCTAGGTTTTTAGTCAATCCCGATCGAGACGGAACAAAGATAAGTTTGATCAAGTATCAAAATAGGGAGTTTAAGGAGGATGATGTTAAACTGGATTTATTGTATCTAACTTGCAGATTGAACAAGTCAGATTGCTCGTGTCGTCTAACTCGCCCGTGTGACTAGTTGGCTTTGTCCAGCTCGCCATACGGGCGAGTTGGCCGTGTAGTGCCTACCAACTCGCCTGTACGGCGTGTTGGCCTTGTCCAACTCGTCATCTTGGAGAGTTGGTTGTGTCATGCCATCCAACTCGCCATACTGGCGAGTTGGTTGGTCCGTTCCGTCCAAATCGCCCGTATGGCGAGTTGGACGACAAACTCGTCCGTATAGCGAGTTGGACAACCAACTCGCTCGTATAGCGAGTTGGCCTTGTCCGACTTGCCATATGTGCGAGTTGGTCGGTCCAGGCTGACCAACTTGCCAGTATGGCGAGTTGGCCTTGTCCAACTCGCCATACGGGCGAGTTGGTTGATCTATGCTGAGACTTGCCTGGAGACTTGCCCGGAGACTTGCACTAAGTAGATTTCAAGACTGCATTATAGAAACACGATTTTTAGATGCTGATTTCGACAATACCGTTTTTGACCCCAACACTTAGCCATCAACAATGGCTTAGAAAACTATATAAATTTGGTCGAAACTCGTGCAGGGGTGTTCTGGTAACTTGCCATGACATTTAGGCTTAAGTCAGCCATTAAACAAGTTGGGTCTTTCTTATGGGATCACCATCGATTGATGGTAAGGCTGTGCCGTCGATCGACACTCATTCATCCCCTCAACAGCTTCCTCTCGCGAGGCAGACAGACCACTCTTCAGTAAATCGGGCATAACTTTAGATCTAACCGTTCGATAGACCCCAAACCGGTGGCATTGGAAATATAAGTAAAAGATCTATCTTCTAAAAAAATATCAGCTCAATCACACCTTCGGAATGGCTCCATCCATAGCCAAAAATCTGACGCATCTGTGCAGTTATGCATCTCTAAAAGCTCCAGAATCAACAATGTTCTCCATAACGTACGTTAACTGAAAATACTCTAAAACATACTCAAACACATATAATAGAATCCAAATAGGGCTGATATCATGGAAAAATAATGGTAAATATTAGGACCTATCAGTGTGAGATCTAATCTGCTTAATGAATGTATCGGTTGGTATGAACAAGGCAGATCGGTTTTCTTGGATATAGTCCATGGCTGGTTATGCAAGATGAAGACTCATCATTTCTGATTCATGTGTGTGTGTGTGTGGGGGGGGGGGGGGGGGGGGGGGGGGGTTGGTTGATTGACTTAGGATCTGATGGGTATTGTCATTCAAGAAGGGGGACTTAGTACTATTGCCTATAAGGCAAAATGATGTTGGATAGTGCTTGAGCTGCGAAGGGCCAGATGCATATCCTTATCCGTTTGAAGACTTCTCAAAGGTCAATGAGTCTGTGGGGATGGTTGGTTGAATGAATAAGTACATAAGGGAGTTGTGTAATTGACATGGTGTGTTTATTGTTCTAGTAGGGTATGAACATCATAAATAATTAACTATCAAATTAACCCTTAATTCTAACACATAAAACAATAATCTTTCCAAGAGATATCAGGTGTAGTACTTAGGGATCGAATCCACAGAGAGCAGTGGCACACAATATATTTATTATTTCTTAATACTAAGCTAGGTGATTATATATATATTGGTAACAAGTAATTATTTTAAGGAAATATTCCTTATTAGAAGGTATAGATGCAATATGGAAATATGCTAATAATGTAAATATGGAAATATGATAATACACTAACTAGATGCAAATGTAAATATGCTAGATTTAGGGTTTTAAGCTTAATGGATTATAGGAAACACAGAAATGTAAACATTATAGAACTCAATATTAACTATTATGACTCTTTTAACTCAAACTCTCATATGCGAGCAAAAGGAAAAACCATCGATCGACGGCTAAGGCCTGATGTCGATCGATGGTCAAATTAGTAGGATGTGTGAATGGGATTTGATATGTTCACCAAAATAATTAGACCAGCTCTCGCATGCACCTAACAACCTAGTTCAATGGAATTTATTCAGGCACCGAACCTACTCTTGTAGTCGTCAATGTCCTACTTTCGAGATCCTAGTTAGCTACTCTAGAATCCAAGAATTAAGCACAACTAAATTGATGGAATATAACTTAACCTAGCAATCCTACTTTTGGGCTTATCCATGATTGCTATCATTCAACCCTAAATCTAGTTCATAACTACTCAGACATAATGAAAGTAAGAACAATAGTCTGAATATAATGCATAGATAAAATATCGGGATTCCAATACAAATCTCCCTAAGGAGTTATGAATATTATTCCGTAGAAACCATAGAACTATAATAGAAAACTAAACTCTCTTCTCTCAACTCTCCACACTATTCTATGTGTAATACATAAACCATAAATATTATTCCGTAGATGACAATGTTGTATCGTCGATCGACGATTGTCTTGTACTTCGATTCTCGCAATGATCAGCTACGGATTCTTCTCCTCTAAATGTTCCAAAAGCTCCAAGTATCTCCATATATCTCCAAAACATACATGGACCTGTAAAGACCTTAAAACATAGCATAGACACACATAATAGACCCTAAATAGCGCCTATAACATGAACTAAAACTGGTAATAAATAGGCTATATCAGGCGTCAAATTTGATATCGCTCAAATTCCCTTGAGAAATTTTTTCCTTCAAATAAGAGGGTCAGTTGTAGTACTTAGGGGTTGAATCCAGGGGAGCGTGGGCAAACAATAGACTAGCGATATTAAAATTAAGCTAGGAAATTAATATTAAAGCATTAAATAGTAGTAGACAACTAAGCAGTTGGTTGTAAGCGATTATGACTTAGGGCTTCAGGCAATATAATTATGATGTATAGATTCTAAGGGTGTGTGATGAACCGTCCTAGGACTCGAATGCAGTAGTAAGATATCCAGCTCTCGTTATGAGTTTAATCAGATATCTAAGTATTTTTGTCACATCCCCGTCCCGGAACTTGACATAGGGTCTAGACTTTGCGATAGAAACGTGAAGGTATTGGTTCAGATGAGGAAAATGATCGGAAATGATCATGGTAGTCTAGTCTTGGTCAGGTCAAGGAACAAGAGACTTATACACATGGATGGAAACAAGTATAAGGGAGCTGGACTAGTGATATGGCAGATGGGTGCTGTTCACGGGTAGCTCGATCATCTGAACGCAGTGTGGTCAAGCACAGTCTAGCTCACTCCAAGTTATATCAGCTCAGATAGCTGAACTACTACCTCACACAGCTGGAAGGAGTGTTCAGGTCTTGAGCAGTTTGTCCGGGTCCGAGCCGTAGTCGGGCCGGATGGTCGACATAAGTTGGTTATGGGCCATGGGGCTCTTGTGATTGGTCCATGGGCTTGGGAGTTTGGGCTTGGGCTTTACTTTTCTATAAGTAGTTGGACGTGTCTGGTACCTTCCATGTCCACCAGGTGCGATCTGGACTGTTGACGTAATTGATGGCCAAGATCTATCTCGAATGGATGCTCGGAAGGGATGTGTCCCATTGCAATTGACCTTTGGTTCCCTATATATAGGGGAGACGACCAGGGATCAAATCATTGAGTCTCAGATACAAAACTCACGTTCCAAGGGAGAGAGAGCCAGGCAAAGAGAAAGGCCGATTGTGGTAGTGTTTACTTTCCGGCAAGGGTGATTTTCTAAGAAAGAGATATCGGGTTCGGATGGGAGGATCTGAGAAGGAGAATCACGTGGGAAGCTCAGAACAAGACTTCAAGGTATGTGATGGACCGGTGATCCATCAGTCTAGACCATTAGCCCCAATCGTCGAGTCTATAGTCTGATATGTTTAATGGTTACATCGGTTTCTCCTTAACTTATTCCAATTCATTCTTCTTCTTCTTCTCTTTCTGGTTACACATGAAGATGTGTGATGGTTGAGTCGAAGGGTTTTGTCCCTTGACTAATTCCAATCGCATCCACACCACGCTCCTTGAACATGTGCTAGATCTGCGGATGGTTGTCCCGTACCAAAGGGGTACAAGTTACCCAAGGTTACGAGTGATCAGTGGGTGCAAGTTACCAAAGGTTGCAAGTTCCAAACGCTACCAATGGATCAAGGCCTTGTCCAATTCATTTGGATTCAGTCTCAGACAATGGACACACGTCCTAAACAAAAAGATCCTCCTAAGAGACAGGATCGACGATCAAAGCCATAAGGGCACGATCCGAGATCCAAGCCATAAGGGCATGATCTGGATAATTGTGCGTATTGCTTGAGCCATATTAGGCTGTGGCTTACAGAAGTCACTATGGCCAAGGGGAAGACCTATTCCCAAAGGAAAATAGGCGCAAAGGGCCAAGGGCGGTTAACCGGTAGACGGACAGACCGGTCGGCAAGAGGCTATGGAGGTTGCAAGTGGTTATATCATTTCTCTATATATTATTATTATATATATATATATATGATATATTTATATATATATGGAACATGGTAATTGTCCATGCTACCACATCATAGACCTTGGTATCATAATCGGTTACGATGATCGCTAACCATGGCCGATTTGCTGGACGCAATAAGTGTGATTCAAGAGCTGCGATCATATCATGATCCAAGAAGTGCGATCATATCGTGATCCAATAGGTGTGAACGGGTCAGGACCGAAAGGGTGCAAACAGTTTGGGACCGAAAGGGTGCAAACAGTTCGGGGCTGAAAGGGTGCAAACGGTTCGGGACTGAAAGGATGGGAACGGGTCAAGACCAAAAGAGTGCAAACGGTTCGGGACCAAAAGGATGCGGACGGTTCGGGAGGGGGGGGGGTTGGTTGATTGACTTAGGATTTGATGGGTATTGTCATTCAAGAAGGGGGACTTAGTACTATTGCCTATAAGGCAAAATGATGTCGGATAGTGCTTGAGCTGCGAAGGGCCAGATGCATATCCTTATCCGTTTGAAGACTTCTCAAAGGTCAATGAGTCTGTGGGGATGGTTGGTTGAATGAATAAGTACATAAGGGAGTTGTGTAATTGACATGGTGTGTTTATAGTTCTAGCTGGGTATAAACATCTTAAATAATTAACTATCAAATTAACCCTTAATTCTAACACATAAAACAATAATCTTTCCAAGAGATATCAGGTGTAGTACTTAGGGATCGAATCCACAGAGAGCAATGGCACACAATATATTTATTATTTCTTAATACTAAGCTAGGTGATTATATATATATATATATATTGGTAACAAGTAATCATTTTAAGGAAATATTCCTTATTAGAAGGTATAGATGCAATATGGAAATATGCTAATAATGTAAATATGGAAATATGATAATACACTAACTAGATTAAAATGTAAATATGCTAGATTTAGGGTTTTAAGCTTAATGGATTATAGGAAACACAGAAATGTAAACATTATAGAACTCAATATTAACTATTATGACTCTTTTAACTCAAACTCTCATATGCGAGCAAAAGGAAAGACCATCGATCGACGGCTAAGGCCTGATGTCGATCGATGGTCAAATTAGTAGGAAGTGTGAATGGGATTTGATATGTTCACCAAAATAATTAGACCAGCTCTCGCATGCACCTAACAACCTAGTTCAATGGAATTTATTCAGGCACCGAACCTACTCTTGTAGTCGTCAATGTCCTACTTTCGAGATCCTAGTTAGCTACTCTAGAATCCAAGAATTAAGCACAACTAAATTGATGGAATATAACTTAACCTAGCAATCCTACTTTTGGGCTAATCCATGATTGCTATCATTCAACCCTAAATTTAGTTCATAACTACTCAGACATAATGAAAGTAAGAACAATAGTCTGAATATAATGCATAGATAAAATATCGGATTCCAATATAAATCTCCCTAAGGAGTTATGAATATTATTCCCTAGAAACCATAAAACTATAATAGAAAACTAAACTCTCTTCTCTTAACTCTCTCCAACTCTCCACATTATTCTATGTGTAATACATAAACCATAAATATAAAACATTAAAATCTATGTCAAAATTCGTGAAGGGGTATCTTCGTCATTTGTCTCTAACCTGGGCTTGAGGTTGGATGTGTGTAAATTGGTTATCGATCGATGGCAAGTGTGAAACATCGATCGATATTGGTCTTGTACAAATGGTTGATGACAAGGCTGTGTCGTCAATCGACGATTGTCTTGTACTTCGATTCTCGCAATGATCAGCTACGGATTCTTCTCCTCTAAATGTTCCAAAAGCTCCAAGTATCTCCATATATCTCCAAAACATACATGGACCTGTAAAGACCTTAAAACATAGCATAGACACACATAATAGACCCTAAATAGCGCCTATAACATGAACTAAAACTGGTAATAAATAGGCTATATCAGGCGTCAAATTTGATATCGCTCAAATTCCCTTGAGAAATTTTTTCCTTCAAATAAGAGGGTCAGTTGTAGTACTTAGGGGTTGAATCCACATGGAGTGTGGGAAAACAATAGACTAGCGATATTAAAATTAAGCTAGGAAATTAATATTAAGGCAGTAAATAGTAGTAGACAAGTAAGCAGTTGGTTGTAAGCGATTATGACTTAGGGCTTCAGGCAATATAATTATGATGTATAGATTCTAAGGGTGTGTGATGAACCGTCCTAGGACTCGAATGCAGTAGTAAGATATCCAGCTCTCGTTATGAGTTTAATCAGATATCTAAGTATTTTTGTCACATCCCCGTCCCGGAACTTGACATAGGGTCTAGACTTTGCGATAGAAACGTGAAGGTATTGGTTCAGATGAGGAAAATGATCGGAAATGATCATGGTAGTCTAGTCTTGGTCAGGTCAAGGAACAAGAGACTTATACACATGGATGGAAACAAGTATAAGGGAGCTGGACTAGTGATATGGCAGATGGGTGCTGTTCACGGGTAGCTCGATCATCTGAACGCAGTGTGGTCAAGCACAGTCTAGCTCACTCCAAGTTATATCAGCTCAGATAGCTGAACTACTACCTCACACAGCTGGAAGGAGTGTTCAGGTCTTGAGCAGTTTGTCCGGGTCCGAGCCGTAGTCGGGCCGGATGGTCGACATAAGTTGGTTATGGGCCATGGGGCTCTTGTGATTGGTCCATGGGCTTGGGAGTTTGGGCTTGGGCTTTACTTTTCTATAAGTAGTTGGACGTGTCTGGTACCTTCCATGTCCACCAGGTGCAATATGGACTGTTGATGTAATTGATGGCCAAGATCTATCTCGAATGGATGCTCGGAAGGGATGTGTCCCTTTGCATTTGACCTTTGGTTCCCTATATATAGGGGAGACAACCAGGGATCAAATCATTGAGTCTCAGATACAAAACTCACGTTCCAAGGGAGAGAGAGTCAGGCCAAGAGAAAGGCAGATTGTGGTAGTGTTTACTTTCCGGCAAGGGTGATTTTCTGAGAAAGAGATATCTGGTTCGGATGGGAATCAGAGAAGGAGAACCACGTGGGCAGCTCAGAACAAGACTTCAAGGTATGTGATGGACCGGTGATCCATCAGTCTAGACCATTATCCCCAATCGTCGAGTCTATAGTCTGATATGTTTAATGGTTACATCGGTTTCTCCTTAACTTATTCCAATTCATTCTTCTTCTTCTTCTCTTTCTGGTTACACATGAAGATGTGTGATGGTTGAGTCGAAGGGTTTTGTCCCTTGACTAATTCCAATCGCATCCACACCACGCTCCTTGAACATGTGCTAGATCTGCGGATGGTTGTCCCGTACCAAAGGGGTACAAGTTACCCAAGGTTACGAGTGATCAGTGGGTGCAAGTTACCAAAGGTTGCAAGTTCCAAACGGTACCAATGGATCAAGGCCTTGTCCGATTCATTTGGATTCAGTCTCAGACAATGGACACACGTCCTAAACAAAAATATCCTACTAAGAGACAAGATCGACGGTCAAAGCCATAAGGGCACGATCCGGGATCCAAGCCATATGGGCATGATCCGGATAATTGTGAGTATTATGCTGTGGCTTACAGAAGTCACTATGTCCAAGGGGAAGACCTATTCCCAAAGGAAAATAGGCACAAAGGGCGGTTAACCGGGAAACGGACGGACCGGTCGGCAAGAGGCTATGGAGGTTGTAAGTGGTTATATAATGTCTCTCTATATTATTATATATATGATATAGTTATATATATATGGAACGTGGTAATTGTCCATGCTGCCACATCATAGACCTTGGTATCATAATCGGTTACGATGATCGCTAACCATGGCCGATTTGCTGGACGCAATAAGTGTGATTCAAGAGCTGCGATCATATCATGATCCAAGAAGTGCGATCATATCGTGATCCAATAGGTGTGAACGGGTCAGGACCGAAAGGGTGCAAACAGTTTGGGACCGAAAGGATACAAATGGTTTGGGGCTGAAAGGGTGCAAACGGTTCGGGACTGAAAGGATGGGAACGGGTCAAGACCAAAAGGGTGCAAACGTTTCGGGACCAAAAGGATGCGGACGGTTCGGCACCGAAAGGCTGCAAACGGTTTGGGACCGAAAGGGTGCAAATGGTTTGGGAACGAAAGGTTACGAAGGATTTGGGAACGAGGAGGTACGAATGGATCGTAACCGAATATGTTTGCTTGTTCAAGGAAGTTCGTGTATGATCTGATCATTGTTGAGAATTGACGACCGTATCCATAGATGATGTATTTAGGTGTCAGATCTCATTTGTCTAATGAATGTATCGGTTGGTATGAACAAGGCAGATCAATTGTCTTGGATATAGTCCATGCTCGGTTATGCAAGATGAAGACTCGTCAGTTGTGAGTCATGTGGGGGTGGTTGGTTGATTGACTTAAGATCTGATGGGTATTGTCAGTCCAGAAGGGGGACTTAGTAATATTGCAAATAAGGAAAAATGATGCTGGATAGTGCATGAGCCGAGAAGGGCCAGATGCATATCCTTATCCGTTTGAAGAATTCTCAAAGGTCACTGAGTCAGTGGGGATGGTTGGTTAAATGACTAAGTACCTAAGGGAGTTGTGTAATTAACATGGTGTGTTTGTTGTTCTAGCATGGTATAAATATCCTAAACAATTAACTATCAAATTAACCCTTAATCCTAACACACAAAACAATACTCTTGCCAAGAGAGATCAGGTGTAGTACTGAGGGATCAATCCACATAGAGCAATGACACACAATAGATTTCTTATTTATAAAGACTAAGCTAGGTGATTATATATATATTGGTAGCAAATAATCAATTTAATGAAATATTCCTTATTAGAAGGTATAGATGCAATATAGAAATATACTAATAATGTAAATATGGAAATATGATAATAGACTAACTAGATGCAAATGTAAATATGCTAGATCTAGGGTTTCAAGCTTAATGAATTATAGAGAATAGGAAGCATGGAAATGTAAATACTCTAGAACTCAAATATTAATTATTCTGACCGTTTTAACTCCAACCCTCGTATGCGAGCGAAAGGAAAGACCAGCGATCGACGGCTAAGGCATGATGTCGATCGATGGTGAAATCAGAAGGAAGTGTGAAGAGATCTGATATGTTCACCAAAATAATTAGACCAGCTCTCGCATACGCCTAACAACCTAGTTCAATGGAGTCTGTTCTGGCACAGAACCTACTCTTGTAGTCGTCCATGTCCTACTTTGGAGATCCTAGTTAACTATCTAGAATGCAATCATTAAGCACAATTCAATTGATGGATATTAACTTCACCTATCTATCCTGCTTTTGGGTTAAACCCTAAATCTAGTTGATAACTACTCATACATAATTAAAGTTAGAAAAATAGTCTGAATATAACGCATAGATAAAATATTGAGGTTCATATACAAATCTCCCTCTGTGCACAAGCACACATGCTGCACTCTCTTTCTGGTGTCATATATAAATTATAAATATAAAACCCTTAAATCTAGGTCAAAACTCGTCCAGGGGTAATCTTGTAATCTTGTGTCTTGTTTCTAACTTGGGCTTGAAATTGGATGTCTGTGAATTGATTATCGATCGATGGAAAGTGTGCAACATCGATTGAGCTTGGTCACATAACATCGGTCGACGCCAAGGTTGTGTCGTCGATCGATGATAGTCTTGTACTTTGACTCTCTCAATGATCAGCTACGGATTATTCTCCTCTAAATGCTCCAAAAGCTCCATGTATCTTCATATATCTCCAAAACGTACCTTGACCTGTAAGTACCCCAAAACATAGCCTAAACACACATATATACCTCAAATAGAGCCTATGACATGGCCAAGAACTTGTAATAAATAGGCTATATCAACTTCTCCAGACTTAACCTTTTGCTTGTCCTCAAGCAAGCAAGCATGCGAAAGAGGTTTTGAAAAGCGAAGGCTCACATTATGTCTAAGAATAACTATCACCCTTCTTTATTTCCACCACATCATATCAAGTCAATCACATAGAAACGTTTTATACCATATCCTAGTATATCAAGCAAATTCATTTTATCAACACCGTAGCGAATACTATTCTGACTCGCCCCTCTACTGATTTCATTTCTTTGCATAAAATAAAAGTGCAGGCTTTACCTTGGGAGTATCGATCAAAGGACATATGGACTCTTACCTCTGCAGGTATCTGAACACACAAGTAGTCTTCTATGATTCTTTTCCTCTCTCTCTCGCTCTCTTCTCACTTCTTCTCAGTCAATGTCTCCCTTCTTTTGAGGGTTTCAATTTATTTATTTTAATTGACTGAGATATTTGAGTAGGCTTCCATGAATCAATCCCTAATGGTTTTTGCCACCAGATCCTGTTCACTTCTTTTTGACATTTTTATCTCTTTCTAGGATCATATGAATCAAGCTTTAATGGCTGTAGCCACCAAATCTTGTTTGACTCTTTTTTAATCTGAAGAGGAGAGAGAGGGGAATAAGAAGAAAGCAGACTTTTACCTTCAAAACTTGCAGAAGTAATACGATCCAATGTATACCAAATCACAAAGCAAGCAAATAATGTCAGGATTAGTGTTGGAAATCAGCTTTGGTTCCTTCAAACTTTCTAAGCAGGTGTGATATAGTGAGGATGATCCACTTTGGTATCTCTAGTAATCTCTGCAAACAACCTTCTAAGAATGGTGCTAAAGTGTGGTTAGTCAATAATAAATCTCGATCACAGTCCTTTTCTTGACTCAATAAAACCTTTTGAATTATATTTTTTTAATAATATAGCAAATAAAACTCCAAAAACAAAATAGCATTAGCGAACCTACCCCAAACTTAAATTACATTCTCCCAAGTGTAATCCATCCCGGATTGGTTAGGAAAGATTGAATCATAAGTAAATAGCTTAAGTATAAAACTCGATACCTCTCTCTGTAAGAGAGTGTCGATCGATGGTAGGCAGGTGTGGTCGATCGATGGTCGCGATCCAATGTCGACCGATGGTGCCTCTATGGTGTTGATCGATGGTAGCTTAAATAGTATGTAAAATTAAAATAAACTCAAAATAAATAGTAGTATAAGTAAAAACTAAATAAAAACTTACTAGACAGTGGGTTTCCTCCCACTTAGTGCTTGGGTATAGTTTTAAGCTCGACGTATTGAACTTTCTGACTAGAATGGAGGTGGATTAACACTTGGAAAACAAGTGTCCATATCTTCTTTGTTCTTCTGAAACCATGTACCAATGAAGCTTCTCATTTCTTTATGATCTCCTTAGTAACCTCCACTGAATGCATTCTCCTTTGTAGATTCTCAATACTGCGTTGTAGCATTCTAAGTCTTGCAGCTGTAGTCTCAGATATATCCTCCAATTTCTGAGAAATATCTTCCTTCATTAGGCTCTGAGAAAAATAAATCTCACTGAACCTATCTTCTAATTGCTTTTCTACTACAGACTTTTGTTTGTCGAATTCAGTGTCGATCGATGGCATGATTCTGCCTCGATCGATGTCACTCTGTTTGCTCCAATCACACGCTATCTTTGAACAATATCCTAATCATGCTTCATCTCATCCATGGATGTAGTCAAACCGGTGATGCACTTGTCTATAGGATAGTAGATATCATCAAGCCTCTTGTATAAATCATTTAGTGACATCTCTTGAGCTTTGTAGATCTCATGCATAATATCATTAATCTCTTCTCTGCTGTATGTCTCTTGCTTCTTCTTAGACATAGCGATCTTTTCTGCATGTTCAGGTAAACATATGTAGTTGTACTCAAACATAGTAGCTCTTTCTAGAACTGCCATGCTATCTTCTTCTTGCACATTCACCACTCTTCCATCTGTAGCTCGTGCATTGACATTCTCATCTCTGTAGATGCCATACTCATCTTTCTCCAATGGAAAATTCTTCTGCCGTTTGCATCATAAGCTCTTTGTCCATGCTCTACGTGACCGTTTATCAGTAGTGGGTTTATCCAAACGACTGATTGTGGACTTCCTAAACCAAAAGGATCAGAGGTACAAAACTGGTTTACTTCTGGAATAGTGGTGTCGATCGATGCAAGACTGCTGTCGTCGATCAATTTTTGATGTTTTGTCACGTTCTTCTGTTCCTTGCTTTCGATCGATGCATGTACACGTGCGTCGATCGATGGCTGTTTTCCAAATAAATACCTCATCTGTTTGCCATAACAAGGGCATCTGCTACATCCTCCTTAGAGATGTTTAGAATTCTCCCATATAGATCTCGTGCACGTCTTTTTGGGTCTCTGAAAATTTTGAAAATCATCTTGTCTGAGATAACCATCATCTGCATCTTCTGTTCTTGGTTCTTGTTCAGGTTTGAGTTTGATGTCGTTCGATGGCCAAGTGCCGACGATCAATGCTCTATTATCCACTTTCGCATTTAGTACTGATATACTATGGATTTTACCTATTTTACATGTGATATATATAGTATATTCATAGTCTTTTATATGATTTTTGCATTGTTTTAGAGTATTTACAGATATAGATACTTATTGTTATTAATCAAAGAACTCGATAGCTATTGTAAAAAACGACCAGCTCTGGCTGTGAGTCTAATCTATTGACTAAGTAAAATGTCTCAGCTCTCGCTTGTTGACACAAAATGACAGTCGATCGATGGCAATGATCCTGCGTCGATCGACGGCAATGATCATGCGTCGATCGATGGTTTCTTGAGTCAAGTTTTATGACCCAATTTGATAAGTTCACTAGATTAATTAAATCAACATCGTTTGTTTCTAGCAACCTAGCTCAACAATATTAATTTCGGTAGTAGACCATGCTCTCCATTGCGCCTAACTATCCTATTATCATGGTTCTAGTTAGCTACTCTAGAACACAAGCAATAAACACAATTCTATTGATAGATCTAATAATAACCCTAACAATTCTATTGTTTGGCTAATCCATCAATACCAGTAATAAACCCTAAACCTAGTTGATAACTACTCAGACATAACCAAAGTAAGAATAAAAATCTGAATATAATGTACAGATAAAACACTGAGATTCCAATAAAAATCTCCCCAAATAAATCCTAAAACTATGATGGAGTGCTGGTGCACACAACAAAGCACACTTACTATCAACCAGCACGCCAACACAGCACACCCCTTTTTGGTGTAATACATAAAGTATAAATATAAAACCCTAAAGTCTAGGTCAAAACTCGTCTAGGGGTATTCTTGTAATCTTGTGTCATGCCTCTAACTTGGCCTTGAAATCGGCTGTCTATGAATTGGTCATCGATCGATGTCAGATGTGCGACATCGATCGATCTTGGTCATGCAACGTCAGTCGACGCCAAGGTTGTGTCCTCGATCGACGACAGTCTTGTACTTCAACTCTCACAATGATCAGCTACAGATTATTCTCCTCTAAATGCTCCAAAAGCTCCAAGTATCTCCTTATATCTCCAAAACGTGACTGGACCTGAAAAGACCATAAAAATAGCCTAGAAACAAATTATAGACCCTAAATAGAGCCTATAAGATGGCCTCAAATTGGTAATAAATAGGCTATATCAACTCGCCCAGGCTTAACCTTTTGCTTCTCCTCAAGCAAACAATCATGCGAAAGAGGTTTTGAAAAGTGAAGACTCACATAATATATAAGTATAAAAGTCACCTTACTGTATTGCAGCCACATCCTATCAAGTCAATAATAGAGAAACTTTATATACCATATCCTAGTATACCAACCAATTCCATTTTACAAACAACTTAGCAAATACTAGTCTGACCCGCCCCTCTACTGATTTCATTTATTTGCATAAAATAAAAGTGCAGGCTTTACCTTGGGAGTTACGATCAAAGGATATATGAACTCTTACCTCTGCAAGTATCTGAACACACATGTAGCCTTCTCTGATTCATTTCCTCTCTCTCTTCTCACCTCTTCTCAGTCAATGTCTCCCTTCTTTTGTGGGTATCATTTTATTTTTTTAATTGACTGAGATATTTTGATAGGCTTCCATGAATTAAACCCTAATGGTTTTGCCACCAGATCATGTTCACTTCTTTTTGACCATTTTCTCTTTCTAAGATCATATGAATCAAAATTTAATTGTTGTAGCCACCAAATCATGTTCGACTCCTTTTTAATCTGGAGGGGAGAGAAAGGGGAATCAGAAGCACACAAACTTTTACCTTCCAGACTTGCAGAAGGAATCCGATCCAGTGTATACCAAATCCCAAAGAAAGCAAATAATATCAGGATTAGTGTTGAAAATCAGCTTTGGTTCCTTCAAACTTTCTAAGCAAGTGTGATATAGTGGCAGGATGATCCACTTCGGTATCTCTAGTAATCTCTGCAAACAACCTTCTAAGAATGGTGCTAAAGTGTGGTTAGTCAATAATAAATTTTTGATCATAGTCCTCTTTTTGACTTGATAAAACTCTTTGAAATCTAATAGATAGTAAATAAAACTCAAAAATAATAAAATAGCTTTAGCGAACCTCCCCAGACTTAAATTACACTTTCCTAGTGTAATTGATGTGGGGTTTGTTTTACTTTCAAATTAACCAT